>JAJOOS010007693.1:0-26242 GCA_029582725.1 Solanum chiquidenum
TATTTTTAGATGAAGAAATCATGAACTTACGTAATGAGAATGATAAACCCAGAATTTGAACTTGAATTTCCAAAACCAAAATCTTCAAAACGAACTTAGGGAATTAAGAATTGCTAATGTTGCAAGTTAATCTCCCAAGTCAAAAACTAGAATAAAAATAATAAAGTCTAACCCCAAAAATGAGGTTTACATGCCTTATATATAGAAAAATAAGTCCTAACTAAAAAGGAAACGAAATAAGGAAATAATTATTTCAGGACGCGTCTTCGATCTACGACACTGACCTACGGACCGTGGATTGACCTACGGTCCGTAGGTCCCTTCCGTGACTCAGGACTTAGGCAATTTTTCAGCTTCCAAAACATCCTCATCTCTGATGCAAATGATGGGTCAACAGTACGGATTGTGGTTTGATCCACGGTCTGTAGATCCTCCTTCGTAGCTCCACACTTAGAATCTTCAAAAGCAGGTACTGCCCCTTCTGTGAATCATTTGACGAGCAACAGTACGGTTCGTCTATTGCAACCGTGGTTCCACACTTGGTCAAGGATTCCCTGATCTCCTTTAATGCCTTTCCTTCCCATCTATGACACCCATCTATGGTGCGTGAATGGACCAAAGGTCCATGGATCACCTCCGTAGATCCCCTTTTTTACACATCTTTCAGTTGTGTCTCTTAATTTCCACAACTGAACATATTTCCTGCAAACATGATAAAAATACATAAAAACCAATACAAAATGGCCCTAGACACACATAACTCTTAAGAGAAATGCATTAAAAATACCGTAAACTAACGGTATATCAGTATGTCAATGAGAATAACCTTTCAATCAACATTACAACATTATCATAATCCTAGAAATTTCATGCATAGTCATGTGTAAGGGTAAGGGGAGAATGATCTTTCAATAATACCACAATTACACAATAGTCATAGCATCTTCACTTTCTAAGTGAATCATAAGCTCATACACAATTCTCTTCAACATGTACAAACCCTCATAACTTTTTCTTCAAGGCTATAAATCAAACTCAACCCAAACATCTAGAATTACTACATTAGATAGAGGAATATCATGATTCAATAACTCAATCAATATAGATATAATCAATTGACATGCTTCTATAATCAATCAACCCACATCATGAATTCACAATTTAGCATTATGGGGGATTCATGGGTTCTTGGGGGGGGGGATCGCATCATATATCAACAATTAAACATCAATTCAATCATAATTCATCATAAATCAACCACTGAAAACGTTTTGAAAGAGAACCCATGACTTAGATTGAAACCCTGGGTTCTGGGGAAATTGGAAGCTTTGAAATCAAGTTTTGAAGGGACTCAATGGGTAAAAGCTACCCATAGATGAAAATCCACCATACCTTATGAAGATTTCCTCACGAAATTGAAGAGAAAAGGCTGTTCCTTCAACCCTAAACTTGACCTTGTTCTTGTTCTTCAACAGAGTCTTGGAGAGAGAGATATTGGAGAGGGGAGTTGGTTATGATTTGAGTATTGTGAGTTATGAGGTGTAAAAGGGGTGGTCAATATTTAAAAAGTACTTATATATGTCTAAATAAACAACATAAACCGTCCCCACCCTTAAATAATTAAAATATAATTTATTTAAAACTAGGCACCCTTGGCCGAGATTGGGGCAGCTTCGCAGGCTCCCATCCACGACCTCCACCCACGGGGCGTGGATGGACCCACAGACCCTGTTGGTCACTCGTGGGTTGGGTCTGCAGCTCCTCATTTTGGCCAGCACCAGCCCTTACTCATGAGACCTCACCCACGGGGTGTGAGTGGGTCCACGAACCGTGCTGGCAAGTCGTGGTTTGTTACTGAAACTTTGGAGAAATAGGGGAGGTCCAACCTCGACCCACGATCCCCACCTATGGGTCGTGGGTCCACCCACGGCTCATGGGTGCCCATTTCATGGGTGGCTACCTCTTGACAGACTTTTTGGCTGCCATCAAGGTCCTCCTCAAGGACCCTTGGTTGGTCCTTGGAGGGTCATGCCTTGACGTTTAAGTCCAAAAACACTTGTACTAATTAAGGGAGGTTATTTTTCGAATCTAATCTTTACGTTAAACCCCATTTAGGCTACTAGATTACATATTAGGCTCTAGCTTAGTTTATTAGATTTCTGGAGTGTTACATTATATCCCCCTTGGGAACATTCATCCTCGAATGATGATCTATACACCAAACTAATTTAGAAACTCAATACTAGCAGCCCATCATGCATGAAACATCAAAATATGCAAAACTTACAAATGCACTATTCTCTTCATGCACTATTCAAAAGGAGGAAACCTCAACTCCATCTCAAGACATGGTCAATGCAATGCAAGGAAGTAGGAACTACATCTACCAACCCAATATGCATGAAATTCAATACGTCTCATGTTCATAGGATGAATTACCTTCTCCAACTAAAAGTAAGTTCAACACAAAATCATAGAGCCAATATGCTATTTTAGCACAAGCATAACAAAGCATGTTCATCAAGTCACCTCATGAATTCAAATATGCCATCATCATACTAAAATGCACAATCAACATGAGGGACACATAAATCATAAAACTCATTTTCTTACTAAACATGAATTTCATCAAGAACATGGAAAACTCATACAATACAAATGACTCCCAAAAAAGTAAAACTCAAGAGGAACTACTTACCTCAAGCTTGAATAGGAGTAGAAGGAAAAAGATGAGGATAGCGAGATTTCATATCAGCCTTGGCCTCCTTTGTAACACCCTCAACTAAATGATTCCTCCATAAAACTTTTACGGAAGCTACTTCCTTTTTTCTCAACCTTTTCACTTGCCGGTCCAAAAGAATTACCGAAACTTTTTCATATGATAGACTCTCATCAACTCCTAAACCCTCTAAAGGAATGATGGATATCGGATAACAAATACACTTCTTAAGCATGGAGGCATGAAATACCGGGTGAACCGGAGCCAATTCATTTGGCAAGTCTAACTCATATGCAACTTTCCCAACACGTTTCAAGATTTGGTATGGGCCCACATACTGGGGACTAAGCTTCCCCTTTTTACCAAACCTCATCACACCTTTCATAGGTGAGATTTTCAAGTAGACCCAATCACCAATTTCAAATTCTAGATCCCTCCTTCTAACATTGGCATAAGACTTTTGCCGACTTTGGGCCGTCTTCAACCTCTCTCTAATGAGTTGGACTTCTTCAATGGCCTCATAAACTAGTTCGGGACCAATTACAGCAATTTCACCTACTTCAAACCAACCAACCGGAGATCTACACCTCCTACCACACAATGCTTCAAAAGGAGCCATGGTAATACTTGAGTGGTAACTATTATTGTAGGTAAACTCTATCAATGGTAGATAGTCATCCCAATTTCCCTTGAAATCTATAACACGTGCCCTCAACATGTCCTTTAGGATTTGAATGATGCGCTCCGCTTGACCATTTTTTTTAGGGTGGAAAGCAGTACTAAGCTTAACATTGATACCAAGCCCTTTTTGGAATGCCTTCCAAAAGTGTGAAGTAAATTGAGTACCCCGATCCAAAATAATAGATAAAGAACTCCATGTACCTTCACTATCTCTTTGATGTACAATTTGGCATAGTCTTCCGCTGAAAATGAAACCTTAATGGGAATAAAGTGGGTGGATTTTGTCATTCTATCCATAATGACCCAAATAGAATCATGTTTCCTTCGAGTACGAAGTAAACCCACAACAAAGTCCATGTTCACATCCTCCCACTTTCAAGTGGGAATATCAATATCTTGGGACAAACCTCCGGGTCTTAGGTGGTCGGCCTTAACTTGTTGACAATTTGGACACTTGGCTACAAAACCCGCTATATCCTTCTTCATGCCATTCCACTAATAGACTTCTCGTAGATCATGGTACATCTTGGTGGCTCCCGGATGAATAGAATACCGCAAACCATGAGCTTCTTCTAGAATTTGCTCCTCAAGCCATCAACATTTAGAACACATAATGGACCTTGGTACCTAAGCACCCCATCTCCCCCTTGGGAGAAAGCCTAAATGGACTTGTTGAGTACTGATACTTTCAACTCCATTAACATGGGATCAAAGTCTTGTTTGGACTTCACGTCCATTACGAAGGATGACTCGAAACCGTTATGGACCATGACACCACCCTTGGTGGAATCCACTAGTTGGACACCTAATCGGGCCAACCTATGTACATCACGAACTAACTCCTTCTTCTCATCCTCTACATGGGCCACACTACCCATGGACAATCGACTTAGGGCATCCGCAACTACATTGGCTTTGACGGGGTGGTAAAGGACACTCACGTCATAATCCTTCAAAAGTTTTAACCACCTTCTTTTCCAGAGATTCAAGTATTTTTGGCTAAGCACATATTGAAGACTCTTGTGATCGGTGAACACATCAACATGCACTCTATATAGATAATGTCTCCATATTTTCAATGCAAACACTACTGCCGCTAATTCAAGATCATGGGTTGGACAATTATTTTCATGGATCTTGAGTTGCCTTGAAGCATAGGCAATAACTTTACCATGTTGCATAAGCACACATCCTAAAATCACTCGACAGGTGTCATAATACAAAACAAAGCCATCGGTACCCTCCGGTAAGGTCAACACCGAGCGGAAGTAAGTCTATTTTTCAACTCTTGCAAGCTTTTCTCGCAAGCCTCCGACCATACAAACTTAGCTTTCTTTTGAGTCAAAGTCATCAATGGAGAAGCAATGGAGGAAAAACCCTCAACAAACCTCCTATAGTAACCGTCCAAACCCAAAAAGCTTCTAATATCGGTAGGAGTTAGAGTTCTAGGCCAACCCTTGACCGCATCCATCTTCTTAGAATCTATCTCAATACCCTTGCTCAACATAATATGACCAAGAAAGGCTACGGACCTAGCCAAAACTCACACTTACTAAACTTCACAAACAATTGGTGGTCTGTAAAGACTTGCAATACAATCCTCAAATGGATCATGTGCTCATTTTCACTCCTTGAATAGATCAAAATATCATCAATAAACACGATCACAAACATATTAAGTTAGTGTCTAAACACTCTATTCATTAGATCCATGAATGTCGTCGGGGCATTTGTCAACCCAAATGACATAACCACAAATTCATAGTGACCATACCGGGTCCTAAAGGCCGTCTTAGGAATGTCAACCCCTCTCACCCTTAGTTGATGGTAACCCGAATGAAGATCTCTTTTGGAGAAATAGTTAGCCCCTTGAAGTTGATCAAACAAGTCGTCAATCCTCGAAAGGGGGTACTTATTCTTTATGGTCACTTTTTTAGTTGGCGATAGTCGATACACATTCTAAGAGACCCATCCTTCTTTCGAACAAACAATACCGAAGCACCCCATGGAGAGATATTCGGTTGAATAAAGCATTTGTCTAACAAATCCTTGAGTTGCTCCTTCAACTCTTTCAGCTCGGCCGGAACCATTCTATAAGGAGGAATGGAGATAGGTTGCATATCCGGCAAGAGATCAATGCCAAAGTCTATTTACCGTTCGGGAGGAATGACGGGTAAGTCATTGGGAAAGACTTCCGGAGATTCACTCACCACAGGGACCGACTCTAAGGAAGGGTTTCGAACTCAACATCCATCACCTAACAATATGGTAAATGCACACTTTGGAGATCATTTTCCTAGCTTTGAGGCAAGAAACAAATTGACCTCTAGGGATAGAATTTCCCCCCTTCCACTCTAAAGTAGACTCATTTTGAAATTGAAACTTTACTACCCGAGTCCTACAATCAATAGAGGCATAGCAAGCATGCAACCAATCCATACCCAAAATTACATCAAAATCTAACATGCATTACTCCACTAAATCCACCAAGGTAACTTTATGGGAAAACAAAATAGGACAACTCATATAGACTCTCTTTGCCACTACCGAGTCACCAACCGGGGTAGAAACCGAAAAAGGTTCTTCTAACACATCGGGGAGTATTTCAAACTTCATAGCCACAAAAGGTGTAACAAATGAAAAGAGTGGAACCGGGGTCTAACAATGCATAAACATCGATGGAAAAGACTTGTAACATACCGTTCACAACATCCAGGGAGCTCTCTTGGTCACCTCGGGATTGAAGAGCATAGAAGCAGTTTTTTTTAGGAGCATCGGAATACAAACTGCTAGGAGGAGTTTGCTTATCTTCTCTCCCCTTGCCGCAAGTGTTGGGCAATTCTTCAATTGATGCCCTCTCTTACCACAACCATAGCAAACACCCATGCCGGTAAGACATTTACCATCATGTTTCGTACCGCACTTAGCACACGTAGGCCTTACCATAGAAGATCCACCACTATTGCCTCCTTGAGGCTTAAGATTAGCCACCCTATCTTTGTTGACCCTTGGAGAACTAGAGGAGCCTTGGTTGGAGAACCTTCTCTTGAACTTTGGTCTACCTTGAACCTCAGAATTACCCTTGGAAGAATTCCCATCATCAGTCCTAGGCCTCTTCACTTCCCTATTCTTGTCTTGGAGTTTCTCATCCTCCATTTGTTTAGCATACACCATAAGACGGGATATATCCATGTTATCATGAAACATAGCTGAACAACATTTTTTCCTTACCAAACTAGATACACCCGTCACAAACCTGTTCATCTCATCCCTAGGATCCGCCACCGTAGATGGAGCATACTTTGACAATTCGGTAAACTTTAGAGAATATTCTTCAACACCCATACCTCCTTGACAAAGATTGATAAATTCTTCCACCTTGGCTTCCCTCTTCTCTCGGGGAAAAACCTCTTAAGGAATGCTTTCTTGAACACCTCCCAACCTACGGGACCCGCTCCTTCCGACCTATTCCTCTTCTATTGAGTATACCATACTTGGGCCACACCCTTCAATTGGTAAGTGGCTAGCTCCATTTTCTCTAAAGAAGTCACCCCCATAGCATCAATTATCTTGTAGACCTCTTCCACAAACTCTTGAGGGTCTTGAGCCGTTATAGCTTGGGCTTGAGTTGTCACGGCTTGAGCTTGAACTTGAGCCGTCATGGATTATTTCCACATTTGTCATAGCACCCTCATCATTAGGAGCTTGAGGAACTTGAGGATCTTGGGGAGGAACTTTCTAATTCACAATCTCCTCTTCCATCCTTCTTGCGTTCACCCTTCTTGTATTCTTATCCTATAGACGCATGATAAGGGTTAGGAAAAGGACTTTATAGAGTTAAAACTCTAAGGCACGACTAAAGAGTAATGAAAGAAGTGAAATTTCCTAAACATCTTATTGCCTCTCATTCCTAAATGTGGCCTGCTTCACACTCATAAACAAGACTCTACTAGACGTTTATGAGACATCATCCTAGAATCATTCTAAACCTTTTTCTCTGATTACCAAGTTTGTCACGACCCAGGGGTACCCCCTACATGTAATACAATGTACTTGACCCCGAAGGGGTCTCATACAAGCACTTAGCATAATCATAAACATAAGTAATAGAAATGATGCATAATTTAATCTTTTTATAATCAAAGTCTTTTTTATAAAACCAATACAGAAGTCTAGACCTTGTCTCAAAAACCATTTAATACAATCGAGAATCAATAAGGGTCACAGTCCTTTACAACATAGTCTTAAAAGAGAAAGTACAAAGGAAACTAGAAACGAATAAGTCTTGTCCTCGAACCATGAGGACTCACCAAGCGTGGAGAATAGTCAATCCAAGCTCTACTCAAAAGGGGAAGTACGCCTCAGCGACCGGAACCTACACTTATAGAGCTTGTAGAAAATATGGGTTAGCACACAAATTGTACTAAGTATGGAAGCCATGCATAAAAATCCTTAAAACATGCAAAAAGGGACAATTTAGATGAAACCATGCTTTTTATTAATTTAAGAATCCTCATGCACAATAATGTAATTACATAGTTAACACTCATAGACAAGAAAATATTCATGTTCATAGCTTGTAGCAAGTAAAGTCACACTTGGCAACAAACCATATTATACATGCATGAATTCATATATCTTCATAGCATAAGGAAACCACACCATAACCCCTTTATAATTCTACTTGTGCAATGTATAAGTGAAGTCTCATACCCCCACTCACACTTAGTAAAGCTCATTAATAAATCATAAGTATAGTTCATGTTCATGTTCATGGTTCATGTAAAACATGCATTAACTCTTAAAGCATCATGTCATAAAATAACATACCACAATCACTCTCAAAGCCTACTTGTGCAAGGCATGAATGAAGTCCCATACCCCCATTCATACTAAGTAGAACCTCTTGATAAAACATAGTGCATAACTCATGTTCTTGTTCATAGTTCATATTCTTGTTCTTCATCATGTAGGGAAATAGCCTTAACCGACATACACCATGTTGAGCTACATGGAATCCGGTGTCATGTCCCACACCGAAAAGAGATATACTACTTGCCTAAGGTAGAACTAAATATATTAACATTTAGGTGGATCCACTAGCTAAAAACCTATGTGGGCACATAGTTATGAGATAGGGAGATTGCTTCTAGAAACCCTAAACCTATTGTATTGATGGGGGAGATTCCATCTCATGAAGTTAATTTAGATGACCCGGCCTATTATATTGACGGGAGAGCCTCTACCTCACATTCCATATCCACACGGTGCTAAGCACAACTTTCCCAAAATTTACATATTTAGTTTTGAATTGTATTTACATGTGTGAAGGAGTATTTTACCCTTCATTCAACAAAACTCATAAAATAGCTCATGGATTCAATTAGGTGAGAATTGAATTTCAACCTTAGAATCATCAATATGTGAGTAAACCTTTAACATCATGATTATAGTTTGTTCATGAGAATAGCCTTTCAATCAACATAACAATATTATCACAATCCTAGACATTTAATGCATAGTCATATGTAAGGGTAAGGGGAGAAAGATCTTTCAACAATACCACAATTCCACAATAGTCATAGGACCTTCACTTTCTAAGTGAATCATATGCTCATACACAATTCTCATCAACATGTACAAACCCTCATAATTTACCCTTCAAGGCTATAAATCAAACTCAACCCAAATATCTAGAATTACTACATTAGATAGGGGAATATCATGATTCAATAACTCAATCAATATATATATATATAATCAACTGATATGCTTCTATAATCAATCAACCCACATCATGAATTCACAATTTAGCATTATGGGGGATTCATGAGTTCTTGGGGGGATCTCATCATAAATCAACAATTAAACATAAATTCAATCATAATCCTTCATAAATCAACCATCAAAAAAGTTTTGAAAGAGAACCCATGACTTAGATTGAAACCCTAGGTTTTGGGGGAAATTAGAAGCTTTAAAATCAAGTTCTGAAGGTACTCTATGGGTGAAATCTACCCATAGATGAAAATCCACCATACCTTATGAATATTATCTCACGAAATTGAAGAGAAAAGGCTGCTCGTTGAACCCTAAACTTGACCTTGTTCTTGTTCTTCAATGGAGTTTTAGAGAGAGAAATACTGGAGAGCGGAGTTGTTATGATTTGAGTCTTGTGAGTTATGAGGTGTAAATGGGATGGTTAATAGTTAACAAGTACTTATATATGTCTAAATAAACAATAGAAACTGTCCCCACCCTTAAATAATTAAAATATAATTTATTTAAAACTAGGCACCCTTGGCCGAGATTGGGGCAGCTTCGCAGGCCCCCATCCACGACCCCCACCCATGGGGCTTGGATGGACCCACAAACCGTGTTGCTCACTCATGGGTTGGGTCTGCAGTTCCTCATTTTGGCCAGCTCCAGCCCTGACTCACGAGACCTCACCCACGAGGCGTGAGTGGGTCCACAAACCTTGGTGGCAAGTCGTGATTTGTTACTGAAACTTTGGAGAAATGGGGGAGGTCCAGCCTCGACCCACGACTCCCACCTACAGGGTGTGGGTCCACCTATGGCTCATGGGATCCCATTTCTTGGGTGGCTGCCTCTTGACAGCCTTTTTGGCTGCCATCAAGGTCCTCCTCAAGGACCCTTGGTTGGTCCTTGGGGGGTCATGCCTTGACGTTTAAGTCGAAAAACACTTGTACTAATTAAGGGAGGTTATTTTTTGACTCTAATCTTTACGTTAAACCCCATTTGGGCTACTAGATTCCTTATTAAGCTCTATCTTAATTTATTAGATTTTCGGAGTGTTACAGTATTTCTCTTTCGGAGAGTGAGAATTGTATATATTCCTAACTTCATTGTTGATGTGATTTGTGATAACATGAAATCATTTTATCGTGAGGGAACTTAAATGTTTTATTTTTAAATATATTTTTGCATTAGAATGGAGCACTAGTGACCTTAAGCTTGGATTGATATCGATTGTTCATCATTTGAAACTTTTTGAGCACGATTTTGTATTGCATATTCTTTTTAGTAGCACTTGCATTTTAACTCCCATTTGAGAACTACTGTAGACACCCTTGTTGAACTAATTGTATTCTTGATTTACTTGAGGACAACAAAAATTTAAGTTAGGGGTGTTAATGTGTGGTAGATTTATACTCATTTGAGTCCTTTTTAGTTCAAAAATCAGTGTCTTCAATGCCTAATTATGTCCTTATCTGATGATATTTTGATACTTTGCAGCTATGAAAGCTAAAAGACAAGCCAAAGATGAATAAATGAAAACAGGCTAAAAATATTGAAAGGAGTACTAACTCCAAACTGGTAGTTGCCTAACCAAAAGGGTGGATCCCCAATAGGACAGACGTCGCCCAAGTTCACAATGTTTGAAATTATTTAAGGAAGTTCGGGGAACTAAAGTTGAAATGGTAACTCGCCAAAGATGACTGGGTGAGATAGAAAGTCTATCGCCAAAGATGATAGAAAAATGAAACATGAATAGGCAAACATGGTGGTAATTGCTGATGAACTGATTGTGAAAGGCCGACTCAATCGAGTTTACCAACGGCGGTTCAAACACCATAAGGCTTAAGTAAAATAAAGGGCGAGCTAAAGAGCAAATGACAATCCACTGAACATGTTAGGCGACCCCGACTTATGTCACCAAACTAGTGTCGTATAGAATTTTGGACCCATTTTTGGGAAACTATAAATAGTCCAAAAGAGAAACAAAATGTATTACAAGTTATATCATGATTTCATATTATTAGTTTTTAGGAGATTTTAGAGAGACTTGGCATGAATTAATCTTTTACCCTTTGAGAAATATTCTTAGTTTTTTGGGGGTTTTTAACAACCTTGTAATTGACATTTTAGGGTTCAAATCAAAGTGGTTGTTAACAATTAATGCTTAATTTCAACTCCCCGGTGACTAAGAACATAATGAGTATACTCTCTTTTCGTTTTATGATGCTTAGTTAAAACCCCAATTCCAGATGTGTGATTATAAGGTTTGGTGTTGATTTAATGTTGTGGGTCTTGTGTCTTTCTCTGTTTAGTATTGTATACTTATGCATTTGAGATAATTATCATGGGTTAATCATGGTTTAAGGTTGTAAACTTAATCCTAGACTAGATCTTCGATTGATGCTCGAAAGAGATCAATTGAAATGGGTAAATAACTTGATGCATGCAATTTAGGTTTGATTTTGTAGTTTGCTCGAAAGAGAAATTGTGGTACAATTGTAGTTGTCAAATGTGCTGGAAAGAGAGATTCTATTAAGGTATTGGGTTGATTTGTGATTCAAATAGATGAGAACAAAAGGTGATTCTATGATATGATGCTTTAAGATCGAAAGAAGATCAATGTCATTAAAGATTAACCAGCCTATCCATGATTGTGTAGTACTATTGAGCAAACACATGTACCCCTATTTGACATCAATACCCATCCCCACACCCCTAGATCGTCTCTTATTTATTTGAATCACCAATTTACTTTAATCGATAATTGTTACCAAAACCCTTTTAACAAATTTGGTGGAATCATCAACCCACTTTATCTAATTGCTACAATGAATCAATTTGCATTCTTAATTTTCTAATTGAATTCCTTGCATTATGTAACTCCTTGTAGGATTCCACCCCAACTCTCTTGTTGGGTATTTTTATTGATAATGAACACTTACTCTTCTAGTTATTTTAGAGAGTAATTTGAGCATTATCACTCATGTTCAGCTGGTGGGGCCGCGGCCAGCCCAATAACCACCAAGACCTTCTATGGCTTCCGAGCTTAAGGCAGCCATCACCCAGTTTTTGACAATAGTTAGGGGTGTGCACCAGGCCTCACCTGCAGCTAATATTGCATTAGCCTCATAGTGTCAGCCTGCAACAGAGGTACCTCAGGTCCAGGTACCCCCTAAGGGTGCCTAGCTTATGATTGCAAACAGATCCATGTCGCTAGAGAAGCATAAGATACTCTGATTGAGACTTTCACCTCTGAGGTTTTCTGGAGCTATGAGAAATTATGCCCATGAGTTTCTTACTACTTGTCATGAACAATTATATACTCTGGGTTTGGTGAAGATGAGAGGAGCCAACTTCATAGGTTATCAATTCACGAGCCCACCAGACAATGGTGTTCTTACCATAAGACTAGACCAATTGGGTCTCCTCTAATGTCCTAGGCAGGTGAGATTTCATGATATCTCCTGCCATGACACTATAAGCTTATCTACTAAGGAGAAGAGAGTTTTTTGCATCATCAAAGGTTTAAGGTTCCATCTGTAAATCGAGACTGTGGCTATGGTCTTTGTGTGCTTCTGTTTTAAGATGTATCTTGCCATGCCCATTCCATTTAGCAACTTTATCATTGGGCCCATAGGGGCTGTAACAAGAGAGATAGTCATGAGGGCAACTACATTAGGTCATGTTCTTGGACCAGAGACTCCGATGATACGTCCCAATAATGGTTTTAGTAGGGTCAGTATAGCCAACCTTATCAAGCCTCACTTTAGGCTTTAGAGGGTAACTGGTATAATTTGAGTGATGCAGACTCGAGTCTGAGTTGAGAGAGGTCTCAGTCAGGTGCTTTATTTCGTGGTGGATGTTACGTTATGAGTCAACCGACATATGATTATTTTGAAGTTGGGAACTTTCATCATTGGTCTAGAGATTGCTCTTTTGTGTAGGTTGATTACTCCAGCTTAATAGATTGCTCTACCAACTCCACCAGTTGCTCCTTTAGTTAGAGATAGAGTCCTCTTCTAGTACCATAGGGTGGTCACCAAGGTATTTGAGGTGTTCCATGAGGAGGAAGGTTAGGTAGTAGGCAACATGACCAGAGTAGAGGCTTACATGCTCACTTGTATGCGGCTCCGGCATTGTGGAGGCTGAGGCATCAAATGATGTGATCATAGGTACGATTCTCTTATGCCATCAACCCGCCTCAACTTTATTTGATTGAGACTCTACCTTTTCATATGTATCTATATATAATGCTTCTTGTTTGAGTAGTATTTTGGAACCTTTGGTAGTTTTATTTCGTGTGTGACCCTCGTGGGTGAGACTTTAGTAGTTTATTAGGTGTTTCAATCTTGTCTGGTGGTTATCTAAGGTCGTGACACCCGATATGGACTTATATTACTTGATATTCTTGACTTAAATGTGATTCTTGGCATAGAATAGTTATTCCCTCTACTGCACGGTTCTAGATTGTTTTTCTAAGGTCGTTACCTTTGCCATGTCTAGTAATCTCCCAGTAGTCTAGCAGGGCTCTTGTAGTAGCACATTAGTTGGAGTTTTTTCACTTATTAGGGCTCAAATCTAGTGGCTAGAGATTTCTTATCTTATTTTCCCTATGTTTGAGATGTAAATAGAGAGGTTCCTTCAATTGAGTTGGTTCCTATTGTCCATAAGCTTGTAGATATATTTCCTATCGACCTACCTGGCCTACCCCTAGAGCATGACGTTGATTTTCCTATCGACCTTTAGTTGGGTATTCATCCTATTCTATTTTGCCTTATCACATGGACCCCATAGAGTTCAATGAGCTCATTGTTCATCTTCAGGGTCTCTTCGATAAGGGATTCATTCAGCGTTGTGTATTTCCTTAGGGCTCCCCATTCTATTTGTGAAGAATAAGGATGGTACGATACAAATATATTTTCACTACATGGAGCTGAATAAGTTGAAAGTTAAGAACCAATGCCCCATGCCTAATATTGATGATCTATTAGACCAACTTTAGGGTGTCGCAATATTTTTAAAGATTGATTTGGGATCTGGTTACCATCAGTCCAGGATTAAGGTAGTTGGCATATCTAAGACCATATTTATGACTCTTTATAGTTACTATGAGTTCTTTGTGATGTCTTTTGGGTTGACTTATTCAACTATTACCTTTATGGACTTGATGATGCGGCTGTTCAGACCTTATCTAGATTCGTTCATCATAGTATTCATTGATAATATTTTTGTATACTCACAGAGTAGGAGAGAGCATGAACATCATTTGAGGATTGTGCTCCATCCTTTAAGAGATCAACAAATTTATGTTATGGTCTCAAAGTGCGAGTTTTGGCTCGATTCTATAGCATTCTTAGGGCGCATGGTGCCAGAGGATTGCATCATAGTATATCTGATAATGATTGAAGTTATTAATGATTGGGCTAGGACAACTTCTATTACTCAGATTCAAAGCTTCTTCATATTAGAAGGAGCTACAGATAGTTTATGGAGGGCTTCTCTACTATAGCAGTACCTTTGACCAGTTGACTCATCTTCATGTTCCTTTTGAGTTGTCCAAGTGGTGTGAGTTGAGCTTTCACATCTCAAGGAATTTATTATAGTCGTTTCTATATGAATTTTCTAGTTGAGAGTGAGGTCTTTATGGTGTATTGTGATGCATCTTGTTTTTTTTTGGGTTGTTTATTTATGCAGCAGGGCAAGGTTATTGCTTATGCATCGAGGCAGCTTAAATTGCATAAGCGCACCTACCCCACTCATGACTTGGACTTGGTGGAGATAGTTTTTACTCTTAGAATCTGGAGGTACTACATGTATGGAGTTCTTTGCTAGATCTACAGTTATCATAAGAGTCTTTAGTACATTATGAGCCAGAAGGACCTTAATTTAAGGCATCGCCATTTGATTGATCTCTTGAAGGACTATGACCTATCTGTTCTCTATATTTTGGGCAAGGAAAATATAGTAGAGGACACCTCAAGTTGGAAGGAGGTGAGTACGAGTAGTCTTGCCTTTTTGTCTACTGGTGAGAGACCATTGGCTTTGTACAACCAGTCCTTAGCCAATAGGATGATTCATTTGGATATTTAAGATTTTAGGCTTGTGTTGGCCTATATGGGAGTTTAGTTGCCTTTGTTTAAGTAGATTTGTGATTGCCAGTTTGAGGATGAGACCTTGGTGGATCTTCAAGACCGTTTGTTAGAGGATAATGCTGGTCAGGCTACCTTAGATTGATGGGGTTTTTAGATTTTCAAGTCGTATCTATGTTTTGAGAGTCAAAGACTTGATTCAGCTATTCCTTTGTAAGGCCCATGATTCTAGATAATATGTTTAACCGAGCACCACGAAGACATATCATAATATTAGGCAACACTATTTCTGGACCAGCATGAGGAGAGATATTGCAAACTATGTGTCTCATTTCCTATATTTCCAGTAGGTAAAGGCCAAGCATTTAAGGCCTCATGATGAGTATAGAGATTACCCACTCTTGAGTGGAAGTTGGATTGCATCACTATGGATTTTGGTGCGGGTTTGCCTTGGATTTCTATATATTTTGACAGCATATGGATCAACATTGATCGATTGAACAAGTGAGCACACTTCATCCATGTTCGTGCTTCACTCCGCATCAAAAGGCTGGCTCGTATTTATATTTAAGAGGTTGTTTGTCTTCATGGTGTACCTTTGTCTATTATCTCAAATATTGCGGTTCTCAGTTCACCTTTAGGTTTTGGAGGAATTTTCAATAGGAGTTGGGCATTCTTGTTGACCTTAGCACAACTTTCAATCCATAGACCGATAGGTAGTTGGAGCGTATTATTCATGTTATTGAGGATATGTTACAGGCCTATGTTTTGGAGTTTCGAGGTGATTGTGACCAATTTGATCTATTAGCAGAGTTTTCGTACAACCATAGTTACCACGCTAGTGTTTATATGGTCTTGTACGAGGCCTTTTATGGTAGGCATTGTGGCTCTCTAGTTGGATAGTTTTAGTCTAAAGAGCCCAAGCTGCGGGGTACTAACTTGATTTCGGAGGCCTTGGATCATGTGTTCCTTTCCTTCTCCTTGCTACTGTGAAAATGTTAAATTTCTTTTTTTACATTGGCGCAGATGTCTTATCCGATATTCCCTCTCTAAAGAATGCTTATTCAAACCATTTGTGAGAATTTGAGAATTTTCTTCTTTATCTCTTTCTCCTGACTGGAAGGTTGTTTATGAGCGGAAGAGAAATAGAGGTAGAGGGTGCAAGTGATTCAGGATAGGCTAGTAAACACCAGAGTTATGTTGATCATAGGCGTCAACCATTGAGGTTTTAAGCTGGTGATCGGCTATTCTTTCGTGTGTCACATGTGAAGGGCGTGATGATTTTCGATCAGAAGTTCACAAAATTTTTCCTCATAATGCAAATCTCATAATTCCATTAGCTCTGAAAGGGTTATTTTTGGATAGTCACATGGTTGGCTTGGTCTTAAGGATTTTGATGTGAGTTTATAGCATTAGGCGTTTTAGCCTTTAAGCTTTGACTAAACTTTGACCTCGATCAACATTCTTGGTAAACATGCCCGGATGATAATTTGGTCAGTGCGGTTAGCTCCGTAGTAACAATTTTTTTCTAGAACGACCCATCATGAGGACCCTAGGCCTCCAAGCAAATTCGGAGCCCCCTTGTGAATTTTAACTTAAAATGGAGTTTGGGTGTGGGACACATTCTTTGTCGAGAAGACCTTGAATGGAAGTTTCGACTGCTATATTGAGTTTTGAATGTCGATTTTTATTGGGTTCCATATCTCGTTCTCATATACGGGGTTCCAAACTATGCTTGAGCACCCCAGTGGGGTCCAAGGGGACATAGTTAAAATTCTGGTGCCTGATACTAGTGCCCTGACTTTTGCGGCCTTTCAGTTGCTTAAGCGATCTTCACTTTTTTGGCCAGGGATCCTCTTAAGCGGGATAGGCAAGACAAGTGGAAGTTGCTTTAGCGCCCTTGGTCCGCTTAAGCGGTCACCACTTTCGTGGTCAGCCAACCGTTTTAGAAAGATTCTCCAACTCAAGCCCATCTGCTTCAGGGGCCCTGGCATCGTATAACAGCCTTCATTAAGGGTCTTTTTAGTGCTACCTCTGTCATTCTTAAAAGACTAATACACAATCACTCTTCTCCAAAACTTTTAATTATGATATCTCCTCCACTTTAGCTCTGTGTTTTGTAAGTCAAAGTTTATTTTGATCAGAGAGCTTGGTGATATGCATTAGAGTGTTTGGGAAGTGTTGGGTATTCATAGTTTGAGGTATAATTTTTTATTTGTAGGCTACCTTAGCCCATTTTTTAAATAGTGGTGTTGTTGAATGTGTTGGTTCCCATTGATCTGAGCCCGAAATTATTTTTCATTTTGGAACACAAGCTCGGGCAACTGTTTAGGGCCTTTTGATGGAGTCATTTCCAAAATTTCTAGTGCTGGTCCCACTATTCCCATTTTGACTCTTAAATTTTGCCTATTTATTTTTAAGTGAATTTAGTGTCTAAATGATTAAATTAATGGTGTGATTATATTTTTGATAGTGTGGCAGCATTTGTAGATCGTACGGAAAAGTAAAAGCTCAGAAAACATAATTTGCAGCGCACGTGGTCAGCCTTAAGGTAGACTACGACTTCCCATTCCTTAAATTGAGCTCGAATATTGTAAATTCATGTTGAATTGGGTTAATTAGGGGTGAGTACCTAGTTTATTATGCTACATTACATAGAAACCATGTTTAAAGCTTATATCAAGATTTTTGGGATTAGAATCATACTAGTTATGTTATGTGTTTATTCTTATCTTGTGGTTGGTCTTGTTGATGTTATTGTTGAATGTTTGATATTGTTTGGCCTTATTCAAGGATTAGACTAGTTCTTTCCATAGACCTGCTACATTTTGAGTCATTTGGTGTTAGCTTTGCCATAACGTCATTTTAGACGGTTTAGCTCATTCTAGACTGGTGTAGCAAACTTGAGTCTGATAGAATGAGCCTTAGCTTAGGTGTTGACTCATCTTTGTCAACCTTTTATCCACTCTCCCTCTTTATATGGCCATGTGAGACACGTTTGAGATTTCAGGCTTGGCTTGGAAACTTGGGAGTGGAGTTGGTTCGAGCTTGGAGTATTGTTTTGATAACCTGAGAGTGGACTTTGTCCCACAACATTTCTATGATGATGATTTGACATGAGATCCTTCATCAACCCTTTATAATCGTAGATTCAAGGTCTAGTCACATTTCTCATTATCCTCCACAGAGGTGATTACTACTACTTGTAGATTTAAGGTCTGGTCATGATACTCATTATCTTCCATGTAGTTTATTCCTACTAGTCACATATGTAGTTTATTCCTACTAGTCACAAATCTATTGAGTCGATACACTTTGGCTGGTTTCCTTCTCCAGCTCCAGCCTCACCATGCCTTACTCTTAGTAGATTTTGCTATTTTGTGTACTTTTCGGGCTTATGGGGGTCTGTTTGGGTTTTTACTTAAACTTGCATGCGAGTGTACCTTCTGAGCTTATGGGGGTATAGTTAGGTGTAGTTAGTTGTGCTTAGTTCTTTTCTGTCTTAGTACACTTATGAGCATTTCTTTAAATTTCGCCTTGACTTTAGTTGTCTCTAGATTTTATCATTTTATATTGATTTTACTTTTCCTTCTCGGTCAACCTATGATGTCTACTGAGTACATGTTGTTTTCGTATTCATGCTACACTCTGCATTTATTTTGTGATGTCGGTGCGAGCACCATGGTCCATAAAGTCAAAGCTTAACTTCAGCTTTCAGGACTTTGTTTCATGCATCATTTTATATTTCGTAAAGG
The DNA here is from genome assembly GCA_029582725.1 of Solanum chiquidenum. NCBI lineage: Eukaryota > Viridiplantae > Streptophyta > Magnoliopsida > Solanales > Solanaceae > Solanum > Solanum chiquidenum. Next base: position 19,002 of record JAJOOS010007693.1, read on the forward strand.
GATCTATGACCCATCTTATGATCTGTGAAACTTTTACCTATAAATCAAATTTCATGAGTATGATTCCACGATCCCATCTATGATCTATGGTTATTTCTATTGGTTATAGATGGTGTCCGTAAAACTAGACTGCAGAAAAAATTTCCAGTCTTTTCTGGGTTTTGCTGATCCTATTAGGGCTAGAATACTTTGGAGTGTTAACATATCTCCTTTTTGGGATCAATCATCCTCGAATGATGACAAATCTAGGATATTACTCAAGGCACAAATACAATTCAGAATATGCAGCATTCAACATATGAATAGACACTGAATCCGAAATTGGGAAAGGATCATTACATTCAACATCAACATGTGGAGGGACAAATAGATGAGGGTATCTTGTTTTCATATATTGTTTGTCTTTGTAGCCTCTTCAATAAATAGATTCCTCTATAAAACTTTGACATATGAAACTTCGTTGGTCATCGACTAGGAAACCTGACAATCAAGAATCGGAATTGGAATCTCTTCACAAAATAAATTATCTTACACACAAACACTCTATGTTGGCACAATGAGTGATGGATCTCCCAATTACTTTTTAAGCATGGGGATATAAAATATTGGACGAAAAACTGCTAGTTCTGGCAGTAGCTCCTACTCATAAGCTACATTACCAATTCTCTTAAAATCTAGTAGTGCCAAAGTGACGGGGACTAAGTTTCCCTTTCTGTTGAATTAGTAGTCTTTAGTGGCAAGAAATGGGCTGACTTAGTCATCCGATCTACAATCACTCAAATTGAATCATGTTGTTGGTGAGATCATGGTAAGCCAGTTATGAAGTCCATATTGATCATCTCCCATTTCCACTCTGGAAGAGCTATGTTCTGAGCTACGCCATATGGCCTTTAAATCTCAACCTTGACTTGTTGACAATTCTAGCACTTAGAAACAAATATTTTTTTCATGTCATTCCACCATTACATTTCTCTTAAGTCATGACACATTTTGGTGGAACCTAGATGAATCAAATACTTGGAATTGTGGGCTTCTACCATGATTCTATTATGGAGACCGCCAACATTCAGAACGCATATCATATGGTACCTCAGCACACCATATCTACCTTGTTCAAAAGTCATCACCTTCTATTTTTGAACATTTTCCTTCAAGTGAAGTACGATGGGGTCCTTTTCTTTCTTTTCCTTCACTTCCACCACTAAAGATGATTCAGCCCCATTTAACACAATAACACCACCTTTTTCTGAGTCTACGAGGAGGACTCCCAAATGTGCAAGTCTATGCACTTCCTTAGACAACTCTTTCTTTCCATCCTCAACATAAGCAGTACTCCTCATGAATAATCTGCTACGAGCATCAACAACAACATTACCTTTACCTAGGTGATAGAGGATGCTCGTATCATAGTCCTTAAGTAGTTCGATCTAGCTTCTTTGTCTATGGTTTCGCTCTTTCTAACTAAAAACATGTTGGAGACTCATGTGGTTGGTGAATGCATCCACATGCATGTCATAGAGATAATGATGTCATATCTTAAGAGAAAATACCACTGCCAAAAACTCAAGATCATGTATTGGATAATTCCTCTCATGAATTTAATTTTTTTGGAGGCATAAGTTATAACCTTACCATTTTGCATCAACACGCAACTAAGTCTAACCCTGAACAAATCACAATACGCAATAAAACCCTATGTGCCCTCAAGTTGGGTCAATACTAAAGCAGTAGTAAATTGGCTTTTCAATTCCTAAAAGTTTTCTGACATGCCTCAGATCATAGACTTCTTATGGAACAACTTAGTCAATGGGGACAAAATGGATGAAAACCCTTCTACAAAGCTTTTTTTAGTAACTAGCCAAACCCAAGAAAGTCCTTACGTCAGTTGTGGATGTGGATCTGGGCCAATTCTTCAATACCTCTATATTCTGCGAATCAACTCAAATACCCTAAGAAGGCCACAAATTTTATCCAAAACTCACATTTTGAAAACATGGAAAAATAATTCACGATCTTTGAGAGTTTGGAGTACTCTTCTAAGATAACCGGCATTATCCTCCTCGTTTCTAGAGTTGATCAAGATGTCATTGATGAAAATGATAACAAATATATCAAAATACTGCTTGAATACTTTGTTCATGAGATCCATGAATGTTGCAGCGGCGTTAGTCAAATGCAAAGGACACAATAAGGAATTGATAATGACCATAATAGTTGTCTTCGAGATGTTACTTTCTCTCACTTTCAGGTGATAATAGCGGGATCAAAGGTCTATATTGAAGAAACAAGTGTCACACTGAAATCGATTGAACATGTCATTGATTCTAAGGAGAGGATACTTATTTTTTATAGTGATCTTGTTCAACTAGCGATAGTCAATCTACATTCTAATGGAACTATCTTTCTTTTGCACGAATAAGACCAGAGCACCCCAAGGTGAGACCCTTAGTTGGATGAAAACTTTATCAGGAAGATCTTTCAACTATTCTTTTAATTCTTTCAACTCTGCTGGAGCCATCATTTATGGAGGAATAGAGATGGGTTGGGTATCAAGAGGACATCAATTCCAAAGTCTATCTCTCTGTCGGGAGGGACTTTGAGAAGATCAACAAGAAATACTTTTGGAAACTCATTCACAATTGAGACTAACTTGGTGGTGGGGTCTCTACGGTGAGTCTTTAAATCTAGCTATGTGATAGATACACCCATTGAAGACTAACTTCTTGGCCTTAACATATGAGATGAAATGACCCTTAGGCACAATTGTACTACTTTCCCACTCTAAGACTGGCTCATTAAGAAACGAAAACTTGACTATAATTGACTGAGGGATAACAAGCATTTAACCAGTCCATGCCTAGAATAAAATCAAAATCCACCATATTTAACTTGACAAAGTCAGTTGTCGTGTATTTATGATCGATAGAGATAGTGCAATTTATATAGACTTTTTTGCTAGAATAGGCTTTCCAACCATACTAGAAACAGTGAAAGGCTCAGAAGTCATTCGGGACAAGTGCCAAACTTCATGGCTACATAAGGGGTCACAGAAGAAACACTAACACCAGGATAATTTAAGGTATAAACATCAAGGGAAAAAACTTACAACATACTAGTGACAATGCCTAGTAAATTTTTCTAATCCTGGAGACTACACATAACATACAAATGGTTTGAACCTTCATATGTTCTTGATGGAGTACCTCTTTGGGAAACCCTACTTGATAGAACCTCTAAATAATATTCGTTCTTATTACCCCCATTACCTTGCTTCCACATCGGGAAGTCCCTCAGAAAGTTACCCATCTGGCCACACTTATAGAAACCACATGTTCCATCATGGAAATTTCCCAGGTAGGAACTGTCACACTTACCATGTATAGGGTAAGTTCCGATTAGATCCTTGTGGCATACAACCTTGGGACTGAGAACCCTGAGCTTTGAAGTTCTGACTATGCTAAAATCCTTGATCATTTTTGTTCCTTGGTGTAAGTGCACTAGCCAATGATGGGCCACATTTAGATGACCTTATCCGGAAGGACTTGTTACCAGTTTCACTCCTATATTGACTGGGTTCATGACCTGCTAACTCACCCTCTTGTTCTGGTACTCTTTCCTCTCCCTTTGCGTAAATTCCTCAACTTGTTGGGAATACACCATAAGCCTGAAGATGTCCATTTAATTGATTAACAACCCAGCCTTGTGCTCCTTCTTCACATGCTTTATTAGTCTAGAGACAAACTTCCTCATCTTAGATCTCACGTCTGGAATCATCACTGGAGCATAACGAGACAGTTTTAAGAATTTGAGACCATACTCATTCACATTCACTTCCCCTTGTTTTAGATTAACGAACTCTTCCGCCTTAGCCTATCTTAACTCACGCAAAAAGAAATTTTCCAGGAAGGCCTCCTCAAACCCATACCAAATGATTCCATCGGCATCTTCACCATGATTCTCCTCTCATTGCTCATACCAAATGTTCACGACATCTTTGAGTTGATAAGAAAAAAACTTTAACTTCCTCAGTCTCGATGGAATGCATTGCCTTAAAAATCTTCTACATCACATCAATGAAGTTCTGAGGATCCTTTTATACCTTGGATCCCATGAGTACTTGTAAGGTCATCCTAAGGTAATCCCTGATCTTTGTCTTAGCTGACGACTCTTGGGAACTAGGGTTAGTGATTGTGGTACCCCGACACCCTAGCTGAGCAGCCACCAATTAAGTGAGAATCTGAATAGCTCCCCTAAACTCTGCCTCTGAATTGGGAGTAGGTTGAGGAGCATATATATAGAGGATTCTTTAAATGCTAGAAGGTACTCTCTGGGTTCTAACACTTGTGCCATGGTCTGTTAGGCGTTCTCTATTTCTGGTATGTATTTTAGTTGATGGAGGCAGATTGCTTACATTTGTTCTAGTGTGAACCTCGGTACTTGTGGAATTTCATTGGCTGTGCATTTTGGATGCATGATGTGCAATATGCAAATGCATCAGTTAGAAGAAACTCTTGAAGATTTAAACTCTATCACATGAATTAGAGTATGTAAGAAGGGTAGTACTTCATAATATCTAGTAGCCTCCCTATTATAGATGTGGTACGCTTAACACTAATAAGGACTCTACTAGACACAACTACATAGACATCTTAGGACACTTAAACTCTTTGATCTATACGGAACAACCTGTAGGTTTTGGTAAAAAAAGACGAAGAAAATAAAGTATGTTGACTTCAAAGGTTTATTTATGACTTTAATCAATCTTCTAGACAATGGTACTTATGATTCTATAATGTGATCATATTGTATGGATTTTTTATGATTCATGAAGACCACTGTGTGTATATTAAAAGATTCAAAGATAAGTTTGTGATCTTATCATTGTATGTAGACGAACATACTATTAGCTGGTAGTGACATTCGTTTTATGAAAGAAATAAAAGAGTGGTTATAATGTAGTTTTGAGATGAAAGATGTGGGCATAGCAGCATACATTCTTGGAGTTACGATTCAAAAGAGGGCTTCAAGAGATTGTTATTTCTTTCATAAGAACTTTACATTAGGAAAGTTCTTGAACGCTTCAATACGCAAGATTGCAAACCCATAAATACTCCTGTCTCTAAAAGTAAAGCTTTGGATCAAATGATGTGCCCTTAGACTCCACATGAGAAGGAACAAATGAGAAAAGTTCCTTATGCCAATGCAGTTGGAAGTATTATGCATGCTATGATGTGTACTATACCGGATATTTGTTATGTTGTTGGGTTACAGTTAGCAGCTGTCAAACTAACTCAGGAATGCAACATTGAAAGTAGTTAAAAGGATATTAAGTTATACAAAAGACACAATCGACTATTCCTTGTGTTATCAGGGGAATGGTCTAAAACTCAAAGGCTACACAAATGTTGATTGAAGAGGAGATGTAATGAGAGAAAATCCACCTCTGGATATGTATTTTTTTTTAATGATGGTGTAATATCATGGAGTAGCAAGAAGCAGTCATGTATAACCTTATCTACAATAGAAACTAAATTCGTAGCACTTTCATCAGTTGTGCAAGAAGATGTTTGGCTTAAGCATTTTCTAGGTGTGTATAACAATGTTGTTGAGCATGTCATAATTAATTGTATTAGTCAAACTTCAATAGTCAACACAAAGGATCAGAAGTACCATGGAAAGACTAAACATATTAACATAAAGTATAATTTTCTAAGAGAAATGATACTTTAGAAGAAAGTCAATGTGAAATACATATCTACGGATCAAATGGTAGAATATCCCTTAACGAAACTCGTAGCATGTATTCTATGAAAGAGATGTGAAGTGATTGGGTTTACGTAGATGCTGATGTATTTTTATTTTTATTTTTTCCAAGCATGTTCATGTAAATTCACATTATTGATGTTAAGTGTACAAAACATTCTGAGGATAAAAAGCATGTCAAATAGACAAAAGTATTGGCCTATTCGCACATGCAATCGCCTATATTCTGTATGTGACAAGCAGAGACGAGACATTTATAAACTAATTATTATCCTAAGTGGTGATATTAGAGAGATAGAAGTTTATAATCACAATGTCGTTTGTTAGTTTGTGTTTAATCATTTGTGATTAAAATGACACTACAAGAAAGTGGAGATACAACGACATTTTCAAGTGTCGTATTATGATGTTTAAATGTCACAAATTTATTTACTGACATTTATTTTACATTTGGACCAAATGTCGTAAATTTTAGTGTCGAGAATTTTTCCGACATTTAGGTAATTGTCGGGAAGAATTTGTGATATTTATTTTGTGACATTTAGGTAAATGTTGAAAAGAATTTGCGTCATTTGCTTTGAAACATATATGTAAATGTTGGTAAGATTATTACGACATTTATTTTTTGACATTTATGTGAATGTCGATAAGAAATATATGACATTTATTTTTGACATTTAGGTGAATGTCAGTATGAGATAAATGACATTTATTTTTGACATTTAGGTAAATGTCACTATGAGATATATGACATTTATTTTTGACATTTAGGTAAATGTCAGTGTGAGATATATATGACATTTATTTTCGATAATCAGATAAATGTTGATATGAGATATATGACATTTATTTTTTACATTTACGTAAATGTTAGTATGCAATATATGACATTTATTTTTGATATTTAAGTAAATGTCGATATGATATATGACATTTATTTTTTTGACATTTATGAAATGTCACTTACAGTTTCTGACATTTAAATTAAATGTTGGTAAAACAAATTTCAAGACACTTGTGACATTAATAAAATGTTAGATTGAACTTTCTGACACTTTAGTTAATGTCAACAAATGTTATTATTGAATGTCATAAACATTGATGACATTATTTTATATTTTGCTAAATGTCATATTAATATTCTAATGTCGCTACCAAGCTTCTTAAACATCCCAGAAAAATTGATATATAGTTTTTCTCAAGACACAAATATATACAAACAATCTTGATAAGCAAGAAATATTTTATAAAGAAAATATTTTCTAATATTATAATCAAAGAACAAAATAGCAATATAATAAGTTTTCTGTAAAAGTAAAAAATGTCAAAACAAATTATGTTTTCTATCTCAAGTAAAATTGAAATCTAACTAAATGTAATAATCTCAACATAAAACCAACTAATTAACTCCTAATTCAAATGTAATTAAAATCTCCAGTAAATTTGCAATAAATCTTTATGAAATCATCAATCCAAAA
>JAJOOS010007694.1:0-5000 GCA_029582725.1 Solanum chiquidenum
CTTTCAGCTGTCTCTTTATTATCGCGCCTGAACATCTTTCCTGCAAAATACAATAAAAACATATAAAAACCAATACAAAAAGGCCCTAGACACACACAACTTGTTAGTGAAATGTATTAGAAATACCGTAAACTCACGGTATATCAGAGTAAGATATTGGATTCCATGTTATAGCTCCCATGGACTACGCTGGTTAATGATAAACATCTCACAAAACTTATGACTATCTCGAATGACTATGATTTAGGCTTATGTTATGATTTCCAAATGTTGCATTGACCTTGTCCTATGTTTCATTATTTTAGTTTATCAAGATTTGATGTGTTTTACTTAGTCATGCATCATCACATTTTCAAGACTTAGCATGTTTCATGTCTATGTTTATGCACCCTCCCCATATTCAATACATTTCAAGTACTAATACATATATCTCTTGTGCCTATATTATTTATAATATAGGGTTTGATATTCCTCCATCTGGTTGTCACTAGTGGATTAATTCATCTTTGCTTAGCTTGTGATGAGTCCTCGTGGTTCGAGGGAATGATCACACATTATGTGTTTCTTGTCTAATTCAACCTTTTAAGTTTTCAAACATATTTCATGAGTTAGGGCTTTTCCTAGTCACATATATGATAGTAGAGACTTTTTGTTAGACTTAGTAAGATTCCATCATTTCGGTCTTTGTACTCGATTTTGGCATCATGTTGAGTTAAAGGGTTGAGATTTATATTTCACCTATCTCTTTATTTCTATTGTGTTGATATCTCATGCTTATGCTAAGTGATTTTTTTATGGTCTCTCGAGATCCTATTTGTCATGTCATGCCTAGAGGGTAGTCTCGATCGTGACACTCTTTCCATCAGCAGCTGGTGAGACCTCCTTACTTTCAGAGGGCTCATGCTTAGTTAGTTTAGTTTATTTTATTATTAATTATTGTTAGTGGAATAGTCAGGTAGTTGTGGTTCATGTCCCGGCACATATCCCAATCTAATAGAGGCTTCATGGATAAAGTTAGTGAGTCAGTTCAGTTTTTAGTATTCAGGAGTTTTAAACATTATTATTATTATTATTATTATTATTTATGTTCATATTTATTTCAGAATTTTGCATGAGAAATCATTAAATGATTTTAAATGTTCATTTTGTAAGGTTCTCGCATGTATGTTTAGCCTTCTGCTCAATTGTCGGTCAGACCAAGGATTCACTTGGGACCAAGAATGATTTTCGAGTGCCAGCCACATCTGGGGTGTAGGCTTAAAGCGTGACATAACTCACCCATCACAATGTCTTTATCCACCTTCTTCATTCAATAGTTTGTGGAAGTACGCTTTTCATCTTTGTTTAATGGGGATATCCTTCACCAATACCTTACTTTCTTCATTTTTTTATCCACTTCACTAGATCCAAGTCTCAGTCCTTCATCTCTCTTGCCTTCGTGAGCTTGTACAACTTCTAATCTTCGTCCTTGTCCCTAGTTCAACATACAGTCTTTCAAAAATTATCGTCATAGTTGTTGTAACTGCTAACTTAGCCTCCGACCTTTTTGCCTTAAATTTCCATATTCGCTTGCTTATCGTCCTCAACCGTGCAGTCCGCCCACTTTGCATACACAACCTTCTTTGCTTCCATTTTGCCTTTAACTTCTTTATTCCACCACCAATCATGTAACACTCCAAAAATTAGTGAGTTGAACTAGTGAGTTCTAGAGCCTTTCGTAGGAGTTTTGGAGTGTTGTATGAAGATTAAAACTCGTAAAAATGATTTCTGTACTTAGAATGAGATGTTTAGGGGTTAAATGTCCGAATATGACCCCCCAAGGACTACTGAAGGGGTCCTTGAGGGGGACCCCAAAAGCAGTCCCTAATTTGCAAATCTAGGCAGAACTACGCTTGGACACCTACAGCAAGTAGGTGGACCCATGCCCCGTAGGTGGGGGTTGTGGGTCAAGGCCTGCATTGGTCTGCAAATGTCAAGCCTCAGATGCAACCTACGAAGGGACCAGTACGATCCGTCAACCCACCTGCGGTCCGTAGGCGGGGCATCCATAGGTCCTGGCAGTTTTGGAGTTTTAGTTTTTAAGGTGGGACTTAGAGGTTAAGTTAGTAATTAATTAGGGGTTAAGGGAGGTCGGTTACTTAGTTAATTATCCACCTATATAAGTCTAAAAAGACCCTAAACTAATTCATTTAACTCATTCATCTAAGACCCCAAAATACTCTCTAAATATTCTCTCTATTCTCTCTATAGAAGAAGAAGAAGAAGAAGGAGGAGGAGGAGGAGAGGAAGAGGAGGAAGAAGAAGAGGAAGAGGAGTAAGAGGAAGAAGAGGAAGAAGAAGAAAAAGAAGAAGAAGAAAAATAAAAAGAAGAAGAAGAAGAAGAGGAAGAGGAAGAAGAGGAAGAGGAATAAGAGGAAGAAGAGGAAGAGGAGGAAGAGGAAGAGGAAGAGGAAGAGGAAGAGGAAGAGGAAGAGGAAGAATAAGAGGAAGAAGAAGAAGAGGAAGAAGAGGAAGAGGAAGAAGAAGAAGAGGACTAAGAAGAGGAGGAGGAAGAAGAAGAGGAGGAGGAGGGAAAAGGTCTTTGTTGTTAAGGTATGATAGCTTTCATCCACGGACACCTTGCATCCATGGAGTTCCTTCAAAATCTAATTTCAAAAGAAAGAGAGAAATCCTCCATTGTTAGGGTTTTATTCAAAAGTCATGGGTTCCTTTCAAACTTGATTCTAATGGTTGACTTATGTTATTGTAACATGAATTGATTACTTCCTATGGCTTTTATGATGTATCCCCAAGAACCCATGTAATTCCCATATTTCTCAACTGTGATCTTATAAAGTGAGTCTTTGTTGATGAAAGAAGAATATTATGAATTTATGAATGAAGTTATAGAATCACATGAACTATAATGAAATCCATGTCTAATTCTAGAATTCTAGATGTGATGATTGAAAGTAGGTTTTGAACTTTGAAAGGGAAAAGTATGAGATTATGCATGCTTTTATGAAATCTAAGTAAATATTTTAAGGATGCATTGAGAGTAAAGTGCCAATGATTATGATAATGTTGTTTTGTTGATTGAAATGACATTCTCATGAACACATAATGAACATGATGTGAAAGGTTTTCTCACATAATGAATATTCTAGGATTGAAAGGCATTCTCACCTAATTGAATCTATAATGTACATATAGACATGGACGGTGAGAGTTTTTTCTCATGCATGATCTAATGAGCTATCCTAATGAACTAAATTGGATTGGTTGTCAAGTACATCCTTCCATGAGACATGAGTTAAGTAAGACTTAATAAGTACTCCGTGGGATTTATGCTTAGCACCGAGTGGATATTGAAATGAGATGGTAGTCTTTTACGTCAGTTGAGTCTGAGCTTTCCATGTATGTCTCATGAGATGGAGACCTTCTACGTTAGTTGAGTCTGGGCTTCAAGTAGAAATCTCCGTATCCCATAAACTATGTGCCCCCGTAGGATATTTAGCTAGTGGATTAACAAACAATGGTCCTACCTTAGGTAAGTAGGACAACCCTTTTCGGTGTGGGTAACACCGGGTGATCATGTTTTAGCTCACATGGTCTCATGTCGGTTAAGGCTATTTCCCACAACAAGAACATGAATAATGAACTAAGGTTACTACATGAAGTATGGTATATGAGTACAAAGACTTTAAAGATGATGCTAGCTTGCAGTGAACATGATGATTATGACTTATGTTTTCCAACTATCTCTATGATGATGTTTAAACTTGGTAAATTGCATGCTTTGAAATAACATGTCCTTTTAGCATTTTTAAAAAAATGTTTTTATTCATAGTTATCATACTTAGTGCATTTTTGTACTAACGCATATTTTTGCCTACATTGTTACCAAATGTAGGGTCCGGTAGTCAGGGTCAATTTTGTGGTTAAGCGTTGATCTTGAGATTCCAAGCTTTGGTGAGTCCTTATGCTTTGAGGACGAAGTTATTGTTTTAGTTTACATTTCTTGTATTTCCTTTTTGGACATGATGTATGGGCTAGGCCCAGTTTCATTCGATACTGTAATAGATGTCTATAATGAGACAAGTGTCTAGAATTCCGTTTTCTTTTATGAATTTTTTTTTGAGACTTGAAATTTATTTTACTCTATTTTTCTATTTCATATGTTATGAGGACTAAGTGGCTTGTATGGAGTCCTTCAGGTTCCATACGCCTTGTTACATCATGGAGTACCGTTGGGTCATGACAGATATGACCAATATCGATGACTTGAATAGTGCTTCTGATGAATAATATGTTCTACTAGTCCAATGAGGAAATTTTGGTTCATAATTCTTGTGTGAACTCTTAGCATCTCATTGTGACTAGCCAATTTGTCGAGGTGAATTTTTGCAATGAACATTGCACGCGAGCTTAACTTGTAGAGTCATGATCGATGATTGTATTGAATGCCTTGTGTGGTGAGGTTTACTTGAAATACGTGCAGGGTGATATCTAGAACTTGCCCCGTTGGTCCAATTGACTACTTTTAGTGAATGATGGAAATGATCTTAGGCATAAATCTTTGAGAGTGAACCAAATTTCTATACCTTTTGTGTGACCACCTTGTGAGTGTGTGAACCTAGATTTGCACCATTTGAGCCTAACCTTTTCTTTGGATTAAACATGAACACAAATGGCCGTATCCTCCCAACCTGAAACCTTCATGAATTAATGGCTGCCTACTACAAAAGGTTTGTTGAGGGGTTCTCCTCGATAGCCTCTGCATTGACAGCATTGCCTCAAAAAGAAGGCCAAGTTCATATGATCCGAAGCATGTGAGAAGCATTTTCAGAAATTAAAGGATAGACTAACTTCCTCTCCAGTGTTGACTTTGCCAGAAGGGACCGATGGTTTTGTTGTTTATTGTGATGCGTCGAGAATTGGTGTGCATTGAGTATAAGTTGCATATAGACTTAATGAGATGTACATGATTGATTTTCCTCATGTTTAAGGTCCATGAGAAG
>JAJOOS010007694.1:10000-48657 GCA_029582725.1 Solanum chiquidenum
CTTCAAAAAGTACTCCTTACATGTTGAGATGATCAATTATGTGTGTTGATTGTGCTTCATTACTTATGTTGTCTAATTCTTATGTTATGCTTATGCAAGCTATCATATTTAGTACATTTTTGTACTAACGCATACTCTTGCCTATATTTCTTATCCAAATGTAGGGTCCAGTGTTCCCGATTCTCACCTCTGTGGTTAGGAACTATAATAGAAGAAGAGTTGAAGGTTGGTGAGTCCTCATTCATCCGAGGATTTGGCCACTACTTTCCTTATGTTCTTTTCAATTGAGTTTTGAACATTTATGTACGTGCTACATCCCGAGATTCTATTGTATTAGATGGTTTTTGAGACAAGTGTTTTAGACTTCCTCTTTGTAAATTTAATTTAAATTTTTTGGTTATGTTAAAATAATGTTTTAAATCTTATTGATTTCTATTATCTTGACTATGAAAGCTAAGTGGCTTGTACGAGGCCTCTCGGGGTCTTGTACGCCATGTTACATTTAGGGCATACCCTTAGGACGTGACAAACTTGGTAATCAGAGCATAAGATTTAGAAAGGTTGTAGGATGTCTCAAAACCACATCAAGTAGAGCGTTGTTCATGACTGTGAAGTACGCTACATTCATGAATAAGAGGCTACAATATGTTTAGGAAACTTCACTTCTTTCTTCACTCTAAGTCGTGCGATAGAGTTTGACTCTATATTATTTCTCTCATAATCCTTACCTGATGATCTACATGATATGACTACTCGAAGGGCTTATGTAAGAAGGAATGAGGGAGAGGATGTTGGTTAAGAGGTTCCTCATCAAGCTTCTCAAGTCCCGGCCGGCCATTTGGCCGAGCAAGCAACCAATGCGGAGTTTAGAACCGCTTTTCAAACTTTGGCCAAACCGAATAGGGAAGTAGGTCACGTGAATCCAAATGTGGGTACGATGGTATCTAGAGTGAGGGATTTCACTACGATGAATCCTCCGGAATTCCATTGTTCTAAGGTTGAGGAAGATCCTCAAGAGTTCATTAATGAGGTTTACAAGGTGTTGGCCATTACGAGAGTGACGCCGGTGGAAAATGCGGAATTGGACGCTTATCAACTTACGGGCATTGCTCAAATTTGGTTCAACCAATGAAAGTAAGGAAGGACAAAAGATGTGGGTCCTCTAGATTGGGAAAAGCTTAAGTCTGCTCTCCTTGATAGGTTATTTCCTCTTGAGATGAAGGAGGCAAAGGTGCTTGAGTTTATCAACCTCCAACAAGGGAACGTGAGTGTGAAAGAATATGTTTTCAGATTCACATAGTTGTCAAGGTATGCTCCCTCTATAATTTCCGACTTTAGGGCAAGGATGAGCAATTTCATTTCGAGAGTGTCCGAATTGGTGGTGAAAGAATGTTGTACCGCTATGCTTTTCCATGACATGGACATCTCTCTCCTTATGGTCCATGCTCAACAGATCAAAGCGGAGAAACTTAAGGAGAAATCTAGGGAACTAAAAAGGGCAAGAACTGAGGATGGTAACTCTTCATACTCTAGGTCTGGTGGATGTGGTCATTCAAGGTTTCGACAAAGATTTTTCGGACAAGGTTCCTCTAAAGCTCCTCCAAGATTCGACAAAGAGAGGGTGTCTAAAGCCTCAAGGAGGAAATGGTAATATGTCTCTATTGCCTACTTGTACTAAGTGTGGAAGGTAGCACGAGGGCAAATGTCTAGTGGGTTCCAATGCTTGTTTTGGTTGTGGTAAGATGGACCACAAGATAAGAGATTGTCCTTCAGTTGCTAAGAATGAAAGACATAATCGTTGTAGGGCCCAACCCTATCCTTCATCCGGTCCAAGTGGTTCGGGTTCAAATGCTCCCAAGCAAAATAGGTTTTATGCACTTCAGACTCGTGATGAACAAGAGGGTTCTCCGGATATGGTTATCGGTATGTTGAAAGTCTTCCAACTTGATGTTTATGCTTTACTTGATCCCGGTACTACCTTGTATTTGTGACGCCGTATGTGGCTATGAGGTTTGATGTTCTTCCTAATGTGTTGTTAGCTCTTTTTTCTGTCTCTACTCCTGTTGGTGATTCTGTTTTGGCTAAGAGGGTCTATAGAAAGTGTCTCGTCTCCTTATTCCATAGAGTCACTTATATTGATCTTGTAGAGCTTGATATGATAGATTTTGATGTCATTCTTGGGATGGATTGGTTGCATTCATGTTACACCTTTATTGATTGTTAGGCCAAAATGGTCAAATTCAAGTTTGAAAATTAGCATGTCCTAGAATGGAAAGGGGGAAATTCTATGCCGAAAGGTCAGTTTATTTCTTGTCTTAAAGCTAGAAAGATGACTTCTAAGGGTTGCATGTATCATCTAGTTAGGGTGAGGGATATGGATTCAGAAACCCCTACTCTTGAGTCGGTCCCCGTTGTTAATGAGTTTTCAGAAGTGTTCCTAGATGATTTACCCGATATTCCTCTCGAAAGGGAAATAGAGTTTGGTATTGACCTTCTCCCAGATACGCAACCTATCTTTATTCCTCCTTACCGAATGGCTCTGCTAGAACTTAAGGAATTAAAGGAGCAATTAAAAGATTTGTTGGATAAGGGTTTCATCCTACCGAGTATATCTCCATAGGGTCGTCCAGTTTTGTTTGTTAAAAAGAAGAACGGTTCACTCTGTATGTGTACTGACTATCAACAATTGAACAAAGTGACCATTAAGAATAAGTATCGCCTTCCAAGGATAGATGATTTTTTGACCAACTTCAAGGGGCGAGTTACTTTTCCAAGATTGACCTCCGGTCGGATTATCACCAATTGATGGTGAAGGAAGATGATATTCCAAAGATGACTTTTAGAACGCGATATGGCCATTTTGAGTTTTTGGTGAAGTCGTTTGGGTTCACTAATGCTCTAGCCGCATCTATGGATTTGGTGAATAGGGTGTTTAGACAATACCTTGATATGTTCGTGATTGTGTTCATTGATTATATATTGATTTATTCGAGAAGTGAGGATTATCACATCGATCATTTGAGGATTTTGTTGCAAATTTTTAAGGACCAACAACTCTTTGCAAAGTTTATAAAATGAGAGTTTTGGCTAAGGTTCATGGCTTTTCTTGGTCATATTGTTTCAAGTAATGGCATTGAGGTAGATTATAAGAAGACTGATGCGGTCAAAAGTTGGCCTAGACCTTTATCCCCTTCGAATATTAGAAGTTTCTTGGGTTTAACTGGCTATTACAAAAGGTTTGTTGAGGGTTCTCATTGATTGCCCATCTATTGACACCATTGACTAAAACAAAAGCAAAGTTGATATGGTCCGAAGCATGTGAGAAGAGTTTTCAGGAATTGAAGAGTAGACTTACTTCCGCTTCGGTGTTGACTTTGCCGGAAGGGACCGATGGTTTTGTTGTTTATTGTGATGCCTCGAGAATTGGGTTAGGATGTGTACTTATGCAAAATGTAAAAGTCATTGCTTATGCTTCATGGCAACTTAAGGTCTATGAGAAGAATTATCATACCCATGATCTTGAACTAGCGGCGGTTGTTATTGCCTTAAAGATTTGGAGGAACTACTTGTATGGTATTCATGTGGATGTTTTCACCGACCACAAGAGTTTGCAATATGTGTTTAATCAAAAAGATCTTAATCTTTGCCAAAGAAGGTGGCTTGAGTTACTTAAGGATTATGATATAAGTGTTCTCGATCACCTCGGTAAGGCAAATGTAGTGGTGGATGCCCTTAGCCGGTTATCAATGGATAGTGTTGCCCATATTAAGGATGGTAAAAGAGAATTGGTACGAGATGTACATAGATTGGCCAGATTGGGTGTTCGGTTAATGGACTCCACCAAGGGTGGTGTTGTGGTTCGAAATAGTTTGGAATCATCTTTTGTGATGGATGGAAAAGGCGAGCTATGTCTTGATCCGACCTTAATTGAATTGAAAGAAGCAGTGCTTAGAAAGTCTGTCGAGGCTTTCTCCCAAAGGGGAGATGGTGTGCTTCGTTATCAAGGTCGTTTGTGTGTTCCCAATGTTGATAACTTGAGGGAAGAGATTTTGTATGAAGCCCATAGTTCACGATATTCCATTCACCCGGGAGCCACCAAGATGTACCGTGATTTGTGGGAGGTCTATTGGTGAATGGGATGAAGAAAGGATATTGCGGAATTTGTTGCTAAGTGTCCTAATTTTCGACAAGTGAAAGTTGAAAATCAGAAATCGGGAGGTCTGTCCCAAGACATTAGTATTCCTACTTGTAAGTGGGAAGATTTGAATATGGACTTTATAATAGGGTTACCACATACCCGGTGACAATATGATTCGATTTAGTGTGAGACCCCGTGGTTCTTTCGCATAATATGTGTATCATTGCATGAGTGTATGACGTTTATATGACTTGGTGTATCATTTTAGAAGAATAAGTTTGCATATGGTAAAAATGAAAGAATTAGACTAATGTTATGGGTCAAGGATGCCCTTAAACAAGTTTGAGTTAAAGAATGTATCTTCTAACACCCCGCCCATTCGGAAGGTTTAAGTTAACCAGTACCTTTAGGGTAAGATAGAGACTTTCTTATATTATAAGAAGGATGTTTTATAAGGTGATATAGTTGCCCAATGATCGTAAGTTAAGTTTTGAAGTCAAGTATGTTGGGAAATAAAAATTGACAAAAGTTAGAGTAAGTTTCTTTGATAAATTTTCTGAAATTTGGGTTAAATGTCTCGGAGCTTTTCTCCCAATCTATAAAGCTTTAGAAGAACCCCAATATACCAAATTGAAGGTCTACGAGTCTACTTTCCAACACACTAAACCATTTGTCCATACGACTTCAGAATTTAGAGATATTCAGATTTTAGTGAGACTGCACAAGAAGGCACGTGAATGTGAGCCCCTAGTCCCTATGTCGATTTAGCTTTATAAGATTGTATTTCCCTTCATTTTATCTCCTTTTTTACCAAATAAGAAGAAGAAAACAGTCCTAAATTCTCTCTAAAGGTTCCCCTATCATCCAAGCAAAAATCTACAAGATTTCAACGTGGTTTCACCCTCGGAATGTTCATAGAGATTGTGTTACTTCTTTCCTCCTTGTTGGTTTTGATTCAAAGGTTTTTTCATTGTGAAGGACTCTCGTTTTTTAGGTGGTGTTGCTACTATTTGGAGGTAATAATTCTCACCCTTCATTTTATTGAGTGAGTCCAAGTTATAGCTATGCTAAATAAGCAAGAACACTAAGAGACGTTGGAATATCGTATTTGGATAGTTATGTGATGTTGGGCTATTTTTGATGTATTTTTAGATGTTTTTGTTGCTGGAATTTTCAGAAATGATTTGGCTGTGTGTGGTTGTTGTTGATATGAGTCTGGAAGAGAAGAAGAAGTATAGATGAGTAATTAATTATAAGATAAATAAGAGTAACTTTGGTTCTATTATTGCATTGCAATTTTCAAATGACTTCTTCTTGGTTCAACGTCTTGTGTTTGAGGAGACTCTTCGTAATTGAGGAGACATGCTAAAATACTATAAGCTTTATCAATTTTAAGTTAAGGTTCTGCTCTTTTATTCTCTTATTGCTTATGAAGAGAAAGACATGATTCCTAACGTAATTATTGGATGAACTCACAGAATGGTGGTTGGAAGACGGTTGGAAAGGAGGGATGTGGCGATACGCCGAGTTTTTATTGTTGTGCAGGCAAAGTCTATTTGGTTGTTGTTGACTATTTTGTAGGCCTCCACTTGTTAATGGCCACTGCAAAAATATTTCATACTGTAAGAATGGGTACAATCCATATTGATACAATAAGACCCAGAATTGAGGTATGTTAAGGCTAAGCACTGTACTTCCTTTGAGCATGAATTTTGGAATCCTAAATCGTCAAATATTATTTTACTACTCCATTTCTAGAAAGACCTTTTGCGAAAGGCATTGAGATTGTAGCTAGCGTATTTTTGTGACCCCATTATGTTGTTATTCCACTCGTTCAGTTAGATAGGGCATTCGACGTCTTTAGGTCATTTTGTTGATTTTCTTGAATATAGGTCCATGTGAACAAATTATTCTTCTTCTTTAGGTGTAGTAACTTAAAAGATTAGGGATGAACAATATGAATTTGAAATCAGTCCTCCTTCCTCGCTAATTTATATTTTTGAAAAACTTTAAATTAATACGTCGATCTTCAAAACTCTTAAATGTAAATCAGTTGTTTAAACTACTAAAGGATGTGTTTTTGTTAAATACTTTCTTTTACAAACTACTGAGGAAACATATATAGATACTAAGTGAAGAACTTTAAGCTTTTTATGAACATCCTTAGGTTTAAGTTACCTTTCTAAATCCAAGTTAAGTGTTCCAGTTTAGTCTACAAGTATATGAGGTTCTACGAGACATTTACATGTGATACAAAAGAGATTACGAAATTATGAGAACAGAGTACCAATGGGCCAAGATTGGCAACATTATTATGGAAACACAAATGCATTATTAATCCATGAGATGACATGCTATGCATTCTACTCTCGAGCTATAATCGGAAGGTATGGGGCCTATTCCTTATATTTATACGTATGAGACACAGATTGCCACAAGTTGATGAATATAATGTCGGTTCTCTACCGGAAGGCACCACCATTGCTAGCACTTGGTTGGGTATGAAATGCATTTGCATCTATATATATGTATTCACGACATACGATTATGCAAGCATACCATGCATATTTAATTTATGTAAGGTTGGATGTCAGCCATGGAGGCTATTAAAATTTCTGTTTCATGTGGTATCTTAATTACCCTTTTTACAACAACTATTTATGATTCTACTTTATTTATTACATATCAGTACATTTTTATTCGTACTGATGTCCCTTTTCCTAAGGACGCTGCATTTTTGTTTCGTGTGTGCAGGTCCAGGTAGGGATTTTGATTGACCCCTCTACTAGGATTCGCGGTTCAGTTGTGAGTTAGTAAGCTCCACCTCTTCCTGGAGCTTTCATAGGATGTTACTTTTATTGTACAGTTTGGGTATAATCGGAGCCTTGTCCTGACCAGTGCTTATAACACTCTTAGAGGCTTTTGTGGACATGATAGTTTAGGTTTCTTTTTGCAGCTTCTAGTCTCCAGCCCCATAGGCTTGACATGTATATATATGTATGTACATATGTATATATTTATTTGCAACCTTGTCGGCTAGCTAGTACTTTATTATCTTTGGCTTGTCTACCTTCGTCTATGTGACTTGTTTATATTCATGCTATGACCTTGATGGTCCAGTCATAGTATTTTAGAGGTTATCCTTCCTAACCTTCTAGGCCTATAGTTGAGTCAGTTGGTATGTTTCAATGGCTAACTCGATCGCATAAGGTATCGAGTGCCAGTCACGCCTCACCTAGTTTGGGGCGTGACATTTGGGTTATAGTAGACCGAATGACGAAATCGACTCATTTCATTCCCATCAAGATTTCTTATACAGTACAAGACTATGTTAAGTTGTGTTTGAGGGAAATCGTAAGGTTGCAAGGAGTGCCCTTGACCATTATATCTGATTGAGGTACCCAATTCACTTCGCATTTTTGGAAGCCTTTCTATAAGGGTTTTGGTACTCGTGTTAAGCTTAGCATGAATTTTCACCCACAAACCGATGGACAAGCGGAGCGTACTATCCATACTTTAGAAGATATGATGGTAGCTTATGTCATTGATTTTAAGGGTAATTGGGATGATCACTTGCCTTTGATTGAGTTTGTCTATAATAGTAGCTATCACTCTAGTATTGGCATGGCTCCATTTGAGGCTCTCTATGGTAGGAGGTGTAGATCTCCTATAGGTTGGTTTGAGGTGGGTGAAGTTGCCTTTTAGGACCAAGTTAGTTCATGAGGCTATAGAGAAAGACTGACTTATTAGAGGAAGGTTGAGAACAGCCCAAAGTCGATAAAAGTCTTATGCCGATGTTAGAAGAAGAGATCTTGAGTTTGATGTTAATGATTGGGTCTATTTAATAATTTCACCCATGAATGATGTAATGAGGTTTGGCAAGAAAGAAAAGCTTAGTCCCCATTTGTTGGGCCCAGTTGCCTAATGATTTGGCATTGTGCAACCTGTTTTCCATGTCTCCTTATTGAAAAAGTGTGTTGGAGATTCGACGTCCATAGTTCCCTTAGAAGGTTTGGGAATTGATGAGAATCTTTCTTATGAGGAAGTTTCGGTAGAGATTTTATACTGGCAAGTTAAGAAGTTGAGAAACAAAGAAATCTCTTCCATAAAAGTTCTTTGGAGGAATATGTTACTTTGGGTGCCACTTGGGAGGCAAAGGCCGATATGATGTTCCAATATCCTCATCTTTTTCCTTCTACCCCTACTCTAGCTTGAGGTAATGAGTTCCTCATGGTTTACTCCTTTTTTTGATGTCATGTTTCTTAGATATTCATATGATTCTTCATTTTATGCATGTTCATGAAAAACTTGAGTTTTGAAAGAAAATGAGTTTACATGATTGATTTTCCTGATGTTGATGTTCATTGAGTATGAGTTGCATATAGACTTCATGAGATGATATGTTGAACATGTTTTAGCTTGGAGTTTATGTTTTCTCCTCGGATATGTGGATTTATGTTATTTCATGCATGATGGGCTGATAGGATAGAATTATTGTCTTCGTTTGACGTCTAGAATCCCATTTGAGGACGAATGTTCCCAAGGGGAGATAATGTAACACCTCGGAATCTAGTAGGCTAAGCAAGGGACAAAGTGAGAGGTCATGATCTAAGGACTGAGCCTGGGAACCCTTCACGAAGGCCTAGACGAGCAGTGAAGGGCACCACGAGGCATGGTGTGGATCGTAAAGGCTCACAGTGTTGAGCCAAATAGGGCTCCTCTCCCACGAGAACCTAGATGGCTCGTGATGGGCACCACGTGGCGTAGTGATGCCCGTGAGGGGGAGCCAGTAGCCACCTTAGGACCGACCCTCCACACGAGCCACTAGACGGCTCGTGAAGTGGGTCGTAAGGTAAATAGAATTTTTGGGCACATTTTTAGTCCACTAGTCAAGGACCACAGTTGCCACCATGGCCCATGTGGTCCTATACAGCTCGTGTAGCCTGCCGTGTGGGACTGTGTCAACTGTAAGATCATGGGCTTTTGGGTCTTTTCTAGATTTCTTTAAAACAATACTATGTAATATTTCCCCATGCCTAGGACCCCTATATAAGTTATTTTAACCCCAAAACTTACTCATACAAGTCATTATCAAAAATTTACCAAAGAAGATCAAGTTCTTCTCCTCCAAAATATATCTCTCTCTAGAAGTTTGCAAAAGAAGATTCAAGTTAGGGTTCAAGGTCAAGCCTCCATTCTTCAATTATTTTTGGGCTTTGATAGCAAGGTATGATAGCTTTTCATCCATGGAGTCCCTAAGTTCTCCAAATAGAAAAGTAGAAATTCCCCAATTTGAGTTAGGGTTTTCTTCCAAGTTGTGGGTTCTTATGAATGTTGATTCAATTGATTGAATTATGATTGATTATGCATGAATTGAGAGGATTCTATACCTTTATGATTAAATTCCATATACCCATGCTTACCCCATGTTTCTAAGATGAAATTGATTTAAAATGGGTTTTACTCTATGGAAGGAGAATTTAAAGATTTATGTGTATTCTTATAGGATAAATAAGATACGATAAGAATTACTTTGAGATTTAAGCATATGTGATGATTTGTGATAAGAATTGCTTTGAGAGTAAAGCATATGTTATTAATTGTTGATTATTAATTTGATTGTTGTGGAAGGGATTTTCCCACATGATTTCTTATGTATGAATTTGAAAGGCTTTCTCACATTGAATTATTCTAGGTTGAAAGGACTTCTCACCTAAAAAGAATCTAAGCTAAGGACTATGAAAATGATGAGGCTAGAGGCGATTACCCATGACCTCTAATCAAAATAAAAGAGGTAATTACCCATGTCACGTGATGTACGGACAAGAGGCGATTACCATTGATCCTAAGCAAGAGGACTAAGAGGCGATTACCCATGATTCTTTATGAGAAAGCAAGAGGTGATTTCCCATGTCCTTAAAAAGATAAGCTATGTTATGTTATGATAGGTAATGAGCTTGGATTATTGCTTGAGTTTTCCTTCCATGATGAGTAAGACTAGAGGCAGTTACCCATGTCTTAACTAGGGATGAATTGAGGTTACTTGAAGAAGTACTCCTTACATGCTGAGATGATCTATTATGTGTGTTGATTATGCTTCATGACTTATTTTGTCTAATTCTTATGTTATGTTTATGCAAGCTATCATATTTAGAGCATTATTGTACTAACGCATACTCTTGCCTACATTTCTTATCCAAATGTAGGGTCTGCGTTCCCGATTCTCACCTCTGTGGTTAGGACCCATAATAGAAGAAGACTTGAAGATTGGTGACTCCTCATTCATCCGAGGATTTGTCCACTACGTCCCGAGATTCTATTATATTAGATGGTTTTTGAGACAAGTGTTTTAGACTTCCGCTTTGCAAATTTAAAATTTTTGGTTATGTTGAAATGATGTTTTAAATCTTTTCATTTCTATTATCTTGACTACGAAAGCTAAGTGGCTTGTATGAGTCCTCTCGGGGTCTTGTACGCCATGTTACATCTAAGGGGTACCCCTAGGTCGTGAAAAGTGAGTATTGTAAGCTTGAACTCTATTTGATGATGGCTAGTCATAGTTTGAAACTTTTAGTGCACAATTGAACATTGCATGTGCACATTGAACCTCGTGTGCATGCATGTTGAGTCTCAAGTATCACTATTTGTATACATCCCTGTTGGCCTGATTGATCTTGTGTTTTACCTGATGGCAAGCAAAAGTTTAAGTTGGGGTATTTATGAGTCGGGGATTTTGACTCATTTAGGGCTTATAATTCAAGGATTTAGTGTCCTCAATGCCTATTTTACACTCATAACTGATATTATTATGTTGATATGCAGCATTGAAGGTTTAAGAGTGAGGCAAAGACATTATAATGCAAAAAGGAGCAAAAAAGTTGGAAAAGTTGAAGAATGGCAAAGCTAGAGCTCGCCAAAGACACTCGGTGAATCACCGAGTGGGCTTCCAACTCGCCTAAAATTCCAGCAAAATAGCCCATGGAAAAAGCCAACTTGGCGAGTAAATGGGAAATCCGGTGACTCGCAAATGGATCGGCGATAGTGATCAAGCTCGCCAAAAGTTCCAGAATAATTTTACCAAACTAAAATGCGAGAAGAAGAGCAACTCGGCGGATCGCCGAACTGGTCGGCAATCGCGCCTTACTTCATCGAGTTGAGTCTATGCTGAAATTTTTGGAACATATAAATGCAATTTTTGAAAGAAGAAAAGGAGTTCCCACACTGTTTACTTCTGGGTTTTTGAGAGTTTTTACATTCTAGAACATTGTCTTTACATTTTTAGTAGAGTTGGATTTAGATTCGGAGATTGTAGATTTTAGCTTCGAATTTGACATTTGGGGATTGTATATCGTTAGGAAATTAGATGAAAACTTTGTTGGTAACAATTTCTTGCTTTTCACTATGCTTAGCTAAATCCCTTAACTTAGGGGTGTGATTATGTAGTTGAATACGTTAATTAGCTAATGGGTGTTGTTAGTCGTTGATATTAATGTTGTTTTAAAGTGGGTTCAATTAATTATTCATGTTTTCATTGAGGAATTGCAGTTGCAAATGCAATTCTACCTTATTTCTCTATGCTTGCTTGAGAAAGTGGGTTTGATTGCGTCCTTACAAATCCAGCTTGAAAGAGTGGATTAATTAAGGAATTGGCTTGTTTGGGTGTGTTATGCTTGATGAGGTTCGAAAGTATAGTTGATAACACTCACCTACACTTAGAATTGGATGAAGTGTAGTTGAGCGTTATCAACTAGCGTCTAAGTCAATTATTCTAGATAGAACTTCGAGGTTGGTTAAGCGATGGGCATAACGGCTCATTGAAAGTGAAGTCGCTGCCAACATGCAAGTCCTATTTAGAAGGAAAAATGACTAAGAGACATTTTCTCTTAAAAAGAAAACAAAGATAGTGATAAGTTAGAATTAATCTATTCTAATTTGTGTGGTAATGAACATAGGGACAAGAGGTGATTTTGAGTATTCTGAAATATAGAAAGTCACTGTATTCTGATTGTAGTGACATAAACCTCTCTGCAGAGCTCATGAATCACTTATCTAATAGAATTATTCTATTTCAATTGCCTACACCAAACACTATATCATAGATTGGTGTAAAAGAAAAAAGAAATAGACTTTTATGAAGATGATAAGATTAATGATTGACTTATTTGTAGTTGTTTTGGGATATGTTCTGAGAACTACATATGACATTCTGAATTTAATTCATTTCTTATCAGTACTTTGGATAACTATAGAACTAGTGTGGATTTGATGTAAGTCTAATATGTGACATGTTCAGATATAAGATTGTCCAGCACATGTGCTGAGTGGGAGAATAAATAAATTGGAATTAAGAATGGAACATGTGTGTGTTAGTTGGATATCCAAAAAGAATGAAAGAAGATTTATTTTACGATCCTAAAGAATATAACACAATTATTAACACAACTGTCAGATTTCTAGAAAAGGATCATTTAGTAAACCATGTTCCTAGAAGTAAACTAGTTTTATAGGAACTAAACAAAGAAATAACAAATGAGTCAATCGTAAATTGAGACGCTCAAGAACATCTAATCGGTATGTCAAAATTGACGTTCCATTGCATTTAAGTAGTAGGAGAAATGTTGCTAGACATAAGAAAATTACTACCTCAACTAGTAGGAGTGATGTTGAGCATATTTAAGAGAACTACATGAAGAAGTTGTTAATATTTCAATACTAAAAGGTTTTGAAGAAAATATTAAAACTCAAAAATATGAAAGTGTGATTATAATAGTAATACATAGTCGTAGTGGGAGGATGATAACGAAGAATGTTTTGTTTTGTATGCTTGAGAGAACTTTCATGATAGGACTCTTGAAAAGAAGTACACTCTTGGAAGGTTTCATGATAAGGTCCCTCTAGATCTAGTATAAAATTATTTTTTTACGACGAAGCACTACTAGACGAAATTGCATGAGAAATCAACTTGGTAAATTTCTTTTGATAAGAAATAATGGAATGCCTGTGAAAGTTGTAAATGCATAGTTAAAAGTCTAAGTGGGAGATTGTTAGGGTATATACGATTAATCACGTGTTTAGACATAGTATTCTAACAATTTTTAAAGACTAAACATCTAAGTGGGAGACTGTTAGGATACATACTATTAATCATGCATTTAGATATAGTACATTATAACAATTGTGATGGTTAAAAGTCTAAGTGGGATATTGTTGGGATATATACTATTAACTATATGTTTAGATATAACATTTATTAGAGAATAATTATTTATTTAGTTATAATAAAAGATTAATAGATCATATACTCATTTATGGTGTCTATTTACTTATATAATAGGTGATTTAGTTTATAGAGTTTAAGATTATACACCGAGGATTAAATCATCGATTCTTATAAGTATAAAGTTTTTTGTTGTCATCGGTACAATTATAGCACAAGATTATATATAATTTAGCTTGATTGTGGAAACGGTACAGTTCCAACTTCTTGTGATAGTGCATTTTGTATGTATTGAACAGGACCAAGTAGAGATAGTTGTTTTAGACTGACAAAATTCTCTAAACTGTTAAATGTACTTATATTCTTAATCTTGATATAACTATTATGATTTATATATATTAATTATCGTTTTGATTTATTAAAAGGTGAGATTTTGAGATGAGTCAGTATACCTGGTAGATTAGATGATAATAATATACATTGGTGAAATAATAAGTTAGTTGATGAAATTCATGTCTCGTTATAGAGATTGATGATACGCCTTTTGAGAAATAAGATTTTATTGTTTCAAACCTTGCAAATGGATTTATGAATCCGACACATGAAATAAGTTAAGCAGTGCTCTAAAAAAAATTAATCATTGAATTAAATTAATCAGTAATATTAGTATATGTATCTTAACATGAGGAATTACATAAGTGGTTAATGGGAAATTGCAAAATATAAATAGAGGAGTGCAATAACGAATTTGTAGTGGAATGATTTGTAATTTATTATGGTAATAGTAATTCAAATTAATTATTTGAAATTATTTCCATAATAGGAAGCCTCAATAATTAATTATGTGGTCCCCACAGTGCCCATATTTAACAAGAACTCAAAATCCTAATTCTAGGAAACAGGAGAAGGAACGTGACTTTCTTGGTTCTGAAAGTAACGTGTATTTTTCTTCTCCTTATTTGAGTCGGAAGAAATTTCTATAAGTAGGATTTCTTCTTGCCTCGAAAAGACAGAAGTTTTTTGTTTGATGCTTATCCACCTAAATGTCTAGAGAGTTCATATGTGAACTTGGGATCACTGTAGAAGACCGTGGAATTGCAGTCTTGCTTGTGGATTGGCTTGAAGATAGAAGACTGGAACTTCTGTCTAATTTGTTAATTTGCTTGAAGATATTTGTTCACGCTTCAAGAGGAAATTCTTGAATTAAATTTCAGCAAATTTATGTGTTCTAGTATAATTGTATATGTTATAGCATAATCGTATTGGTTATCTATTATTCATGTAAGTTGTGTAATTACGGTATGCTTCCGCTATGCATATAGTTTTCCAACCGCACAAACAGTGGCAATCTCATTGCAAACAGAGCGCACTTGATGGAGATAATCGACGATTAAGCATGAGTCTTTCATAGTCGTAGTGAGCTGTTCATGTAGACGAGGAATTCATGTTTGGGACTTGTTGACATAATCCAAGAGTAAAAATCCCAAGCAAGTTAGCAGTGAAGGCAACAACCATAGTTGAAGCAATCGTTGGATCGACAAGAGCCATTATGGCATTTTGGATCAATTGATTCTAGCAGAACCAACTGTTGTATTCTTGGATTCCCACTTCTTACAATTTTGTGTGATAGTTGATTAACGAGCAGGAGAAGAGCCGTTAAGATGGCCGAACATATTGTGCCCACACATAATCATGGAAATCTGGGCTTTTCAAGTAGAAAAGTTAGAGCTGCCAAAAAGCTTTATCAATAACTGCAACACTAGATTAAATTGAACATCAATGTTAAAGTTGCTATCATTGGAGTCCGCATTTCATACATTCTCAGGGATGTTAAGAGTAAGTTTGTGGTGGTAGTCGGAGGATGGGAATTTTTTTGGGGGAGAATTAAGATGTGAGCTATGAAACCATATAAGTAATTGAGCAAAATGAAGCAAAAAAAATGTTTGTATTAATCGATGAATATTTTTTATATATATATATATATATATATATATTCGGGAAGGAAAATGTTAATAATTATTAATATTAACATAATAAATTTGGTCCAAAAAAATATCAAGCTGCACAACAACGACAATGTTAGGAAATGGGAGATGATCTTGATCTCTTTGCAATGATGAAAAATAAGCAACTCAAACAAATAGCTTCATATTTACTGGTTGTCTGACTCATTGAAGAAGGAAAAACTTTGGAAACATGATAAACGTGTAATTTATAATGCATTGACTTGAGCAATGTGCTTGTGAGGTTGATCTTCTTGGACGAGTTGGCTAACAGCTGGATGCATATGAATATATAAATGAAATGAACCTTATGTGAATGTTTGATGAAATTTAATAGGTGCTTGCAGAATTTATGGTAGTCTTCAGATGAAAAATATATATTACTGATCAATTGTTCTATCTAAAACCCGAAAGGTCGCCATTCCACATGCTCATGAAAAAGCATACATGCTTTTGTCAAAGATTCATCTTAATATAAGTCACTGTACAAACAAGTTTCTTGAACTATAGGCAACTGTCACTGTACAGAGTATGATTTCTGTGATAGTTATGGATGACATTAACTTCCTTCCATAACAGTAAAAGCTAGATAGCATTGTGGAACATAACAAGATTCCAGATCGAAAGAATAAAGGCTGAATCAAATATTATGTATGAGTTGGTAATTAAAGATCAATAAATAGTATTGGAACATGTGATAATAGCTTGAAAATGTCACTTTCAACTTCATAATCAGCCGCGGATATAATGTATGTATGTTCAAGCCTTCAAGGATGGTCAATTGAACACCCATTGCTTAAAACTTATATTGTATATATAAGTCAAATATTAAGTCTTGAACGCCTTTAGCAGAATCCAGCTTCATGTAGGTGAATTCAGCCTACAATCTGAACTATAGACGGGGTTTTGGGGTAGCTCTCCTTTCGAGATGATGGCCTTCTTCGAGAGTATTGTTTTGATTTTTTGAAGATCACTAATTTTTCTCATTTATAAAGATGTCAATCTCTCCTTTTTTGTTGTTGTGACTAGAGTAATAGAAAGAATGTCGTACAAGACGTGATGGATATTTTCCTTGTTCATCAGACATACTTTCATTGGAAACTTAGTAATGAATTCTTCCTCTCTTATTTTATGTCTCATAAGGAATACATCAAACATTTGTTTAATCATAGTTGAAGTTTTCATTACTTCATATATGCGAAAAAAATTGGCATGTTGGGAGCTAATAAGATGTGCAGGGTATGCTCCAAATATATCAGCCAAAAAATAGAAAAAATTGACTTGCATTCAATGTGTTTCATGCTCTGAGGAAAAGCAAGTGAGGTTGCTCGTCAGTGAGTTCATGATTTTTCACTTCGACCACCTGGTAAAAGACGGAATTTTCATTTACGAGAAAAAACAGATGACTTAAGTTACAATAGAAATTTATTTCTCGTACCTGAAAGCCAACATTTTGATAAAGCTTTTGTGCAGGTCCGTTGTTTGTATGTACATGCACGAACACCTTTTCTGCACCTATCACACAAACAGCAGATTTAGTCTTTTGGTGATTGATTCTACAACTGTTGCATCCTAATTGCTTACCATTTTCTTTCGCCAATCTAATAGCAAAATGCAACATGTTTCTTGCAACACCTTGCCTTCGAGAAGATTTGGAAACACATAAATTTGCAATATAACCATATCTATTGGAGTATCTTCTCTCAATGTTGCTCAAATCAGGGGCATTCACCCTTCCCTGTGGAAGTGAAGACATTTCAAATCATTGCGGAAAATTATTACTTATTTGTCAGATTAATGTACACCAAAATACCCCAGGAAAAGCCTCTCCATGTGACAAGTGCCCGATGATCAAATCTAGTGTCCCAACGACACTCTTAAGTACTGTATGTCTGATAATTTTATCTTCTTCCCGCACCTGTTGATGTCAACAGTACATATCAGATATGATGATTTTTTTCTTAATGAACTAAAACAAGTTTGAAGCTAATTGTAATATTAAGTGAAGGTAAATTTCTGTTTACAGATTTATACCGCAACAATGCAGGTGCATCTCTGCCCAATTTGTGCCTTGCATCTTCTTTTCAAAGCATTAAACTCCTGCATAGTGGAACTATGAGATATTATGCACTGCGCCTACGCTTTTCATGTAACACTTGTAAATTAACCAGTTGAGTACCTGCTCTGCATATTTCCTTTTATAGTTATTGATGTATCTGCATTATCAAAGAAAATGGTTTAGGAAAACGAGTAACCATCCAATCCGACCCATTAGATATGGGTCGGATAATTATTTGATTCATTTATATGCATACTTTTCAAGTGAAGAAATTTGCATAAATGAGAAAACAGGGTACATACCGATCATTTTGGCGATCTTCCCAGTGAGATTCAGCTCGCAGCCATGCTGCTGTCTGTCAATTATCGAAGCTAAACATACAGAAAACACAACCTATTGGATTTTAAATTATGAAGAATGATACTAACCCAATATTCTTCATCAAGAACTGCTTCATGTGCCATGAACTGACCAAACTGAAGTCGATTTTCCTGATCCAACACTTGTTCATCCAATCGATCAAAATGGAGATTCGATGTGTATGTTGATTCAGTCTCAGATTGTGGAATGGGATATCGCAATTCTCTAAATACTTGTTTCTTCCCCGAGCTTGAAGAATTGGGATTCAGTGACCTGCAATGAAGTAATAATACACATGTTGATCTTTACTATATATATATATATATACCTAATAATAGATGAGCTTACTGACATTATCCAGGAAGCAGACATACTCTCATGTCTTGCCATTTTAGAGAAATAATTTGTGAGGTAACCACTTGCCATTGTTGACATTCTCTTCTAAAGTTAGGATCTTTCTTGATTCTTGAGCACCAAACAGAGAGCACTACTCTATAAAAGTAATTATGGACAATTTCCTTTTTGGTCTTATTTTATTTTCCTCTTTTTGTCTCACTTTCTACCTTCAACTTTTCATATTAGAGTTGCATAAAAGTATATTCAATCACAAGTGTGGATAAAGGAGGAGAGTACATTATCAATTAGCACACTTGTATTAGTTGATTGATTTTTACTTTGTTATTTGTAAATAAAAAGGGTGGTTTCATAGGGCGTAGAAGAATAGTGATGAATATGATGTATTAGTATTGTTGATATTAGACGTGTTTGTATTAGTTATGCTGAGATTATTTTTTTTGCGGTGCTTAGTTTGGTATATTAACAATGACATAAATTGTACAATTTCTAAAAAAAAATAAAAAAAATAAAGTTAATACATATATTATTATTTTTTAATGCACTCTACCAAACTTGCCTAAATGACTCAACTAAGAGGTTTTGTCAGTGTGCTAGTAAATTTTGGATTATCCTTGTGCAATTTTTTTATTTTTGGTTTCTTTGGATTGTCCTTATGCAAAAAAAATAAAAATCTCACCCATCGTTTAGTATTTATATTAGAATTGGACTAAATTTGAATTTGAACACCAAAAAATCTCACTTGAGAGGTAAATCGTTCCCTAACAATAACAATTTCATACCTAAGAATACTCAAACTCAAAATATCTGATTAAAGATGAAATACGTACTTATCAATTCACCATTACATCGTTACGCAAATTTGAGCTGTGGAGCACATGGGTTTGGAAAGGAAGCCGTTAGAGGCTATAATAATTAGGTGAAGGTTGTATATCATTGTCATTCATATGTGGATCTATAGCAGCCACCCAATTGCTTCCTTGTCCTCCTCACGTTAAATTTAAATATCTTAATACAAAATTGGGATCACAGATTTTAGGTTACCTTTTTCTTTTTTTTCTTTCTCATTCGGTGTCCGGAGTTCATATTGGAGCTCCGACTAACTTCGGATCGCGCTCTGTAGGGCCCATTCAGGGGTGGCGCTCCCACCAAAATTGTCTCCATACCCAGGGCTCGAACCCGAGACCTCTGATAAAGGGTGAAGCACTCTCATCAGTGCACCACAACCCATGTTGGTAGACTACCTTTTTCTTTTTTAAAACAATAGACTTGCTAAGTTGTCAATTTATTGGCATATATATTATGTGTCCACGTGATTATTTTTCTCATCACTTGTGATCTATATAGTAGGGTGTAGTTTACACATATTGTCTTTCTTTCATGAGGATAATGTTCAATCATGCCCATTATGTTCATGGTTACTAATTCAGGACTTATTTAATTATTTCTCAGCCAATTGCTAGAACATTTATCAATATCATATTTTACCAACTTGTACTAGTTCATGCCTCTTTTCCACTTAACGCTGTCACACTTTTCTTCTTTTTTATGGATATGATTTTATTTTTTATAATTTTCAAACTTTTTAAAATAAACTTATTAAAATAAATAAAAATAAAAATATCTAATTTTAATCTAAAAAATTATTTAGGTATTGAATTGATGTAAAATCTTAGATTTAATAAAAAAAAATTATATATCTACAAACGCCTTATGATTACTAACCATGGAGCATCCCAAATAAAAATCACATGGTGGCTACTGGACAGCACTTGGCACTCTGTAACAAGTACTCTCTATTTTTAATTACTTATCCACTTTTGAATTGACATGCCTATTAAGAATACAATGATGTACATAGTAAATTTATTATTTTATCCCTATTAATTATGAAGTAAATAAATTAAAAATTTATGATTTTCAAGAAGTTTTACTGTAAGTTTTGGATCGTCCATGTGGACCGATCCGATCCAAGAAGTTGTTTGAGAAGAGATGAGAATTAATTATCTCTTATTTTTTTAAAAAAGGAATAGTAATTAAACTGAAAAACTTATCAACCCCTCTTGATAAAAGAATTTATTCCTTTACAGAAAAAGTGACAACATGAACAATAAAAAAAAGAGAACAAAAAATCGGAAGAAAATGACATTAAGAACTTTTTTTGTCTGAAGATCAACGAAGGTGTGAAACACAAATATACATTTAGTTTGTGAATCAAATTTTATTTTCTAGTGATTCAAAGAGAGACTTTGGAGCAATCCTGTGAAAGTAGAAAAATCAAAGACTTTCGCTGTAAATACAAGGTACACAACTCGTCGATTTTGCTCTATATATAATACAATGGTATCAGAGTCATGGATGTAAAGAATGACAGATCTAAACTTTACCTTCAAATTCTTCATGGGTTTTGTTTTTTAAATAGAAATACGAATAAGGACTTGAAAAGATCTGATTTTTTTTCGTATTTTTTTGGATTTGAAGATGTAGTAGTAAAGAAAATATAAAGGAGGAATATATATTTCTTTTTCTTTTTTCTACTATATAGAAATGCCAAACCATGGACGACCAAGGGTAGTCAAGTAATTTCACTCAATTGTAAAAGTAAGTAAAATCTGGAACCTGGAAAAATCTAAAAAAAATTTAAAGGGGATGAAATCTGGAAAAATCTACCATCTCTCTCACAAGTATAATAGAAACACACTCTCTTCCAGATTTTCAAGGTTGGGTTCTTTTGACTTCTCTCATTCTACGAACTCTCTCTCAACATGAATTTTGCAATCTCAGGTAAGTTTTAATCACAAATTTTTGACAACGTTCATTTACTTCCTTATGTTGCTTTTTTTTATCTTTAATCTCTGCTTTGAAACTCTGAAAGACTACTCTTTTAATTCTCTTTGTAAGTTTTGGGTCGTGGGTCGCCCACGTGGACCGATCCGACCCAACCCGATCTGTTTTATGCCTTATTTAATTAATTAATTAATTTGGATAATTCCTTTTAAAAAGGATAAGGAAGAACAATTACTATGTAATTGTTCAACCAATCCTTAAAAGACTCCTAGTGGGATTATTTTGAAAGGATGCAGAACGTAAAACGTGAAAAGGGTGGAGAGAAAACGTGAGAAACAACAGAGAAAAAGAAAAACTAGCGATCCTAGACAAATTAATCAACACAAAGAAGACTTCTAGTTTGTGAACAAAGATCTTTGTTTCCTAGTGATTCAAAGAGGGACTTGAGTGCAATCATGTCAAAGTAGCAAAATCAACGACTTTTACTGTAAATTACAAGGTACACATCTCGATGTTGATTTGCTTTATAATTCTTTTAATGGTATCAGAGCCATCGTTATTGATCCCATTATGTGCTGCTTCCTTGTGTATTCACTGTGTATGTTGATAAGAAATAAAATTGAGACTATTTTTTTTAAAATCAGTGAATAGAAAAAATTGAAAGATGTTAAAAAAAAAATTGACGTTTGAATGTGAATTAATTATATGATAAATAGGATTCAAAACCCTATTTGATTGTGACTCATGATGTAGATAGGATTACTTGTCCTACTAAGAGAGAAATTCTACATTTAAAAAATAAAATGCTTCAGTTTGTAGCGATCTGAAAATTGATTGTACAATTATTTTGGTTGAAACTTATTTTTTCATAATCTGCTCGTTAATTGCTTTCCGAAAACATATTATAATGGGAAAACGTTTTTAAAACGAGTGAGATATAAATTGTTGAAAATTGGCTGTTTATTTTACTGTTTTCTGAAAAAACTGCTTCTGTCTGTAGCAATCTGGAAATTCGGTATACGGTTTTTTGGCTGGAAACTTATTTTTTTCATGATCTGCTCGTTTATAACTTTCCAAAAATATATTATAATAGAGAAACAGACTTAAAACGAGTAAGATATGAACTTTTTAAGTTGGGCTGGAAAAAAAACGTTTTTTGTAAGGAATTTTTTTTTGGATTGAGATTAGTGTCCTATTTAGGATTATTTTTATATGTGTCCTCTTTAGGATCTTATTGGTCTTGTGTATTCGTTTAGTCCTTATGTTCCTTAAACAGTTGCTTGCCTTTTATGAGAAATTTGTGACATATGTTGTCACATTAAATGGTATTAACCATATTTCGTTATGTTTCCATTTCAGATATGGCTGAACGAAAACATGCTCAAATTACTCCAAGTGGGAGTTCTCAAGTCGAGCAAAACGACGAGATAGAAAAGCAACCCACCGTAAGACATGTTTCCGAGGGCGTGAAATCATATAGATTGGTGTCCCAAAGGTGACACAAAATCTGTCAAGGAACCTAAGGGCCATTCGAAGGGAAAAAGGGAGAAATTTAAAGAGTTTGAGTCATTGAAGATGTCCCCTAATATGTCAGCACATGATTTTATTCACCTTTTTGAAATAAAATGGACAGAACTGGCTGATTATAAGGAAATTTCATATTGGAGAGCCTTAGCTTATTTAACAGACGCTCTCTGTGAATCTTGGGATAGTAGATTGACTGATATTTATCATGACATTTGGCCCAGCCAGCCTTTTAGGGTTTACATTTGTTATCTTGAAGACTTGTGGGAGGATTTTAGTCTTTGAATTACTTGTAAATTTTATTGCTTATTTGTTTTTCAAGATATGAATTATGTAGTTTGTTGTTTTTCTCAAATTATGTTATTAGACTTAAGGATCCTTGTTATTAAAGTCTTCAATGTATTAATATACACATTAAGAAGTTAGTTTCAAATTTTGGTTAAATATTTAATTCGTAGATGATGAATGGATGCTTACGTGTCTTTTCGATTTTACATTTAAAAATGAAACCATTATGAGAACTGATTTGCTTGAATGTGTATGTCACATGCATAATTGTTAAAATTCTTGCCTAATTATATGTCAATAACAGACATGGCATCAAAAAATATCATTGTTGACTTAAATAACGGTGAAAAACTTAACGCTGATAATTACGACATCTGGAGTCGTAAAATATGGTATGTACTGGAAGAGCAAAATGCTTTGGAAGGAATAAATCATGTTTTGAATCAATCAGAAGAGGGTAATATTGCACGACACAGAAGGGATCTTGAAGTTTACAAAACTTGGAAAAAGACTAACTCCACTGCACGTGGAATAATAGTTAGTTCTGTGATTGATGACCTGATACATGAATGTGAGAAATTCCCTACTGCTCATGCTATGTGGGCACATGTGCGAGAAACATATGGGGGTACGTCTGTAACCCGCCTTCGATAGTTGACTATCAACTTTGACACTTACAAAAAGCGTCATGATCAGAATATCAAACAACACATTAGGGTGATGTCAAACATGATAGCTCAACTCAAGAGCGCTGGCCATGTTCTTTCAGATGAGCAACAACTTCAGGCAGTAATTCGGTCTCTTCCCAATAATTGGGAACATTTGAAGGTTGATGTTGCACGTCATGTTGAACTTGAAGATGAACGCCTTGGTGCTGCTAAAGCTGCTTCTAATGCCTTTGTGGCAGAGTCAAGTGGTACAAAATCTTCAGGCATCAAGCGCAAGAAAAATTGGAAAAGAAATGGGAAAGACAAAGAGACTGGAGAAGGACCCTCTAAGAAAAACAAGAAGCCAAATTCCAAGAAAGGAAAACGGTTTTTCAAGAAGAGAGACGAGAGCAAAATGAAGTGCTACAATTGCCAAATGTTGGGGCATTTCGCTCGTGAATGCACTGAGCCCAAAAAGGTAGCATTTCTAAACGCATCTCTAAGTGCTACATATGTTTCTAGCACTTCTTTACTAACTGAATCTTATCTTATGTGGATTGTAGACTCAGGATCCACCGACCACGTGAGTCGAGATAGAGAGGCGCTTGTGGAGTTTCACCGAGTTTCATCTAAATCAAGGTGGATCTACGTAGGAAATAATGCTAGGCTTGAAGTCAAAGGTATAGTCACTTGCAAAGTGGACTTGCATGGTGGTCGTTCCTTAATGTTGCATGACGTCCTATATGCTCTAGAGATTCGACGAAACTTAGTATATGTGTCTGTTTTTGTAGACATTGGTTTTGATTTGTTTTTTTGGTCGTAATGGTGTTAGAATAACTCTAGATAATTTTTATATGGTTTTGGACTACGTTATGATCGTTTTATCATTTTAGATTGTAATTCTTCGACTTATGACTATTATGTTGACCGTTGTGTAATGGCATGTTATTCTAGTAACAATGATATTGATGTTATTACATGGCATGCAAGATTAGGTCACATAGGGCAAGATCGAATAAATAGGTTGGCAAAAGAAGGACATTTAGGTTCTTTCACCAAAATATAAATGCCAACTTGTAAAAATTGTCTTGCTGGAAAGATTACGCGTAAACCATTTGGGAAGGCTAAGAAAGTTGAATTCCCACTTCAATTAATTTATTCTTATATTTGTGGTCCAATGAATGTAAAGGCAAGGTCTGGTGCTACATACTTCATTACATTTATTGATGATTTCACACGCTTTTGTTATGTCTATTTGATTTCTCATAAATCTGAAGCACTTGAGTGCTTTAAAAGATATATGAATGAAGTTGAAAATCAATTAGATAAAAGCATAAAAGCTTTAAGAACCGATCGAGGATGTGAATATTTGTCAAAATAATTTGAAGAATTATGTACTGAAAAGGGTATTATCAGACAGTTAACTACTCCTTATACACCTCAACAAAATGGTGTAGCTGAAAGAAGGAATAGGACATTATTAGACATGACAAGATCAATGATGGCGCAGGCAAATTTGTCTATCTCTTTCTGGGGAGACGCATTATTGACTGCGGCTTACATATTGAACAAAGTGCCTTCTAAATCAGTGTCTTCCACTCCTTATGAACTTTGGACTGGTCATAAAACAAACCTGAATGATCTACGATCGTGGGGTTGTGTAGCATACATTAAAGATCGTTTTGGTGAGTTTGGTAAACCAAGTCCAAAAGGAAAGAAATGTATCTTTATAAGGTACTCTGAACGCTCCAAAGGGTATGTGTTCATCGATGAACTGGAGGATGGAAGTATTACTGAAATTGTATCATGAGATGTCAGATTTTTGGAAAATGATTTTCCCAAAAAAGTGAAATAGATAAAGTTAAGCCTCTGTACGAAATGTTGAATTCAGAAGATCAGATAATGTTGTCAAACATACTTGATAATTCAATGGATCAAGAAATGATTCCTGGTCCAAGTGGGAGTTATGAATCTCAAAATCCTATAGAGGAATCTGAACTTCAACTCCGTAAGAGTACAAGAAAAGGTGTACCTAAACGATCTTATGAGATTGAGGATTATATTTTTTTGGTATCTCCTACAGAATTGGATGAACCTAATTCAATAACAGAGGCCTTTTCGAGCCCTGAAAGGGATGAATGGTTAAAAGCGATGAAAGAAGAATTAGGGTCCATGAAAACCAACAAAGTCTGGGATCTAGTTGACCTTCCTAAGGAACGTAAAGCTATCGGGAATAAATGGATTCTTAAAGTTGAACGTAAATCGGATGGGTCAATAGAAAGACACAAAGCACGATTGGTTGCAAAAGGTTTTACTCAAGAAGTTGGAATAGACTATGAGGAAACTTTTTCACCAGTTGTGAAGTTTACATCCATACGATTACTTTTAGTTATTATTGCACGTTTAGATCTAGAATTACACCAAATGGATGTTGATGTGAGGCCAAAATACATATTTTTAATCATCATTTGCCTCATATTTATTATTTATATTTGTCCTTTTTTAGCGTGGATTTTATATATTGTGCTAAATAGTATATTTTATTTGTAGGATTAAATTGATAGGAAAATGAAGAAGTTTGGAGCTAAAACGAATTAAAGATGGAAGGTTGAAGAAGGAAATCAAGCAGACAACTTAATTGATTAAATTTATTAAAATAATATATTTCTATATATGGTGCAAATAGCAAATATGAACGCCAATTTAATTTGAATTAGGCTTATGCCTGCCCCGTGTCTGCAGCTAAGGCCATCTAATTATTTGGAAGGCGGCGGCAACAAAATATTTCAGAAACAACAAATAATTTACGGAAATCAATTCCTTCCAGGTTTTGGTTTCCTAATTTATCTTGAACTCAATTATTTTATTTAGGGTTTCTATATCTATATCTATAAATAGGGCATGAAAAATTATTCTTTAGGGGGGCGAAGAACCAAGAAACAATACACAATATAAATTTTCTTCTAGCTTAGGAACTTTGGAAGAGCCGTTGTGGAGGTCGGAGAATTGTGATTTATTTTTTCTTCTCCTTTATTATTTATTTGTATTCGTGATTAATAAAAGATAGTTTAGCTATTATTCTTAACTTTTTATGATTAATACAAGTATATTTATTTTAATAGATTTTGATTGTATTTTGAGATAATGAGTAGTTAAATTTCAAAACTAGGGTTGTGGGAACCATAAGAGATTAACAAAGTATGAATAGTTACTAAGCAATTCTTGAATAGTGTTGTTGCATGCATTCATAATTCTTTCGTTTAGAAGTCTTTTTAACGGTGGACAACGTTAGAACTCGCCTTGTTGCTACTTGCCGGACCAAGGAGATAGTTAATAAGAAAAGAATTATCAACATAGATTTAGTGTGATACTATCTAATAGTCTAATGTCAATTTATGCGAGGGTGAAAATTAAGTCATATATTGATGTGATGTCTAATATGAGGTAAATGTAAGGCTTAATAAATTATACACACGTAGCCGGACCAAGGTGCGGAGTGAAATTCTCTAGATGCCGGACCAAGGATTTAGAGATACCTAACTTATCACTTTGCATATAATACACTAGGAAAAGATTGTTATTACTAGGATTACCGCGTTATGAGCTTATGGGAAACACATTCCTAGTTATTTCTAATAATCTGAATATAAATAAATACTTAGTTCAAAGTTATTTTTATTGATTTTATTTTATTTCAATTTAAATCCCCCCATTTTTATACAACGACTATCGAGTTAAATATTTGCTATTGATAATATTCTTCCATATTCTATGTGGGATCGACCCCGACTCATAGTTGGGTAAATATATTGCATATGATCGTTTATATTTCTTTTCAAGAAGTATATTTGAACGTTATCAAGAATGACACCGCTGTCAGGGAATGTGGCTTAGAAATTATCTTTAGTAATTATTTTGACTTGTAGTTTTTTTTTGTTGTTTCTTAGGATTAATTTTAAATTTTTTATTATTATTATTATCATATTTCTTTTACTCTTCTTGAGATGACATCTGAAAAAGTATGTAGTGATAAGAATTCCTGTACTTCCGATATTATGGATTCTTATAAGATAATTTTTTCTGAACAAAATAAGTTGTGTGGGGACATGAAAGATTTATTAATACTGTGCTATAAATTAATATTTAAGTGCATGATTAATGAAGGTAACTTTGATTGGGATCTCTATAAATTAAATTTTGAGTTGAGTGCAAAGATTAAATCATATGATACCCAACAATTTAGTAATAATATGTGTGAGGAAGAAAAAATACTTATAAGACAACTTGAATAGCTAAAAGTTGAGGGCCAATTGTTTGATCATACTTTTATTGATGTTGTCATTATTGAGAAGAGTACACTAGAGTTATGTAATGAAGTTGATAATATTATTTTTAAAAACTCTAGTATGTGTAAATATGAGGGTGTAAATAATAATGCAATTCATAAGTTAGGGCGCACTAGACCTCATTCAATCATTTTTCCACATTATGTTTAGATGATGAAATATTAATCGAGCCATCTGAGCCTATAGAAGAGTGTGTGGGGGTGGAACAATGTGTCTACAATCTTGAATTTATTGTTCCAACATCGAAGAATTACATTCCTCACTTAGGATCCAAGAAGTGCATAATGTGATATCTATTGCTTGGGACCTTTATTTTTATACCACCGCCCCTTGAGCATAATAGAAAATTTGATGTGAAATTAGGGGTGCAATTCATATGTCCAAAGTGGAAGGAAATATAGTAAAATTGATGGTGTCGTGCCGCGACGTTAAATTAAGCGCTTATTGGGAGGCAACCCAATTAGTAGTGTAACTTCTTATTTTATTTTCTTTTTATTTTATTAGTATCACTTTTTTTTTCTTTTCTTATTTTTGCAGATTAGGGGAAGTCTGAGTACCGAAATTTTTTTTGAAGGAAAGGAGTGTTTGAGCTTAAGTGTGGGGTGATGATCTTTGATGCAAGGAGAAAAAAAAATATGTTGTTAGCTAGGTCATAGAGGGCCCGAGGGAATATTTCTCACCCTTCTTCTCTTTTCTACAAATTGCTTTGGGGACAAAGCATGATTTTAAGTGTGGGGTGGAGGAATGATTCCTAGTTTTTACTTTTTTATTAAGTTTTTTTTTAGGATGTGTTCCTTGACTTTTGTTTTCGGTTCTTTTCCTGAGGATAGTCCATTTTAACCGAGTGTCTTTTATTTATTTATTTTAGGAATAAATTTTATTTTTATTTTATTTTTTATTTTTTTGGAGAAAAAAAGAAAAGACCCTTTTGAGTTATGTGATACTTACTATTTGGACCTAATTTTTTAGTAGTATTTTTCTTGTGAATGCTTGATAAAAAAAAATGCAGACTCTTTGACATCTAAGCTCATGATTGTGACTTT
Organism: Solanum chiquidenum; assembly: GCA_029582725.1. NCBI lineage: Eukaryota > Viridiplantae > Streptophyta > Magnoliopsida > Solanales > Solanaceae > Solanum > Solanum chiquidenum. The sequence goes on from JAJOOS010007694.1 coordinate 38,767, forward strand.
GTATATAACTTATTTTATTTTGTAGTTTGTTATGATCTTGTCTCTCTTAGAAGTGGAATTGATCCATTCTTGATTGATACTTGTGTCATGTGTGGTGAGATTTTGTTTATTCCATGTTTTGCATCTTAGTCTAGAACTTGTCCTGCATGTTATTGAAGAGAAATAAAAAGTGTTACTTTGTTTAGGATATGATAATAGTCTTTCTTTGATTTGTCTGATAAATTTTAGCCTTTTCAGATATTTTATCACTAGTTAGCCCTTTTGAGCCTGTAGCCTTTTGTTGGTAGCCATACTTTTTCCTTGACTATTTTGTTGAATTCCTAGTTTTTGCACCTTGCTTCCTCGAGCATTATAGCATAGACTTATTCTAATTATCAATTCTGAGAAAAAGGAATGGTTGAGTGAAAAGGTAATCAATGATAGCTACAAAGTGTTTAAAAGCCCTCTTTGAAAGAATGTGACATAAAAAAAAAGAACAAAAGAATGTGATATGAAAAAAAAAAAGTTATCTTGATGATGGCCCTCGTCCTTCCAAGGACATCGTGCACCTTAACGCATGTAAAATACGTAAGTTGAGGGTGGCTATTATGAAGGAAAACTTAAAAAAATTGATTGAAACATTCTTTAGATGATGAGAATTACTTGTGAAATAATTGTTGAAGAGAGGGCTGAAAATAAAGAGAGAAAATAATGGGTGATGAAGTCTAAAATTGCAAAGTGCTTAGGGAAGTGTAAGTCACTATTATATAGTTTTCCTACCCGTCCCCTAGCCTACATTACAACCCGTTAAAGTCCTATTTAATTCTATTCAAGCATGTTTAATTAGTGGAGATGTACACAATGGGCAAGCATATGGTTCTTTGTGCATACATGTGAATTTTTTTTGTGAGTGTGAGAGTGTTCTTTCATGCTAAGTCCTTAATTTATATTCAATCTTTTGATTTGAGTGTGTGGACTATTTTTTCTTGTGAAGGCACTTGTTTCATGATAGATAGGTGATTTTATTAACTTTCTTTTATGAGAGTTGGTGAGCAAGCTTAAATTTGATGAGTTCAAAGTCTTTCCTTGGGGTTAGGAGGTTAGAGGTTTGTTGTTTATTTGGATGTCTTGCATAATGATTGAGAAGTCTACTTGATGTTTTGAAATTGGTCTATGGCCTAATTGTTTGTATTAACCAAAGTGATGACATTGCTAGTATGATTTTTTTGAGATGACCTTTAATGTTTACTCGAGGACAAACAAAATTTTAAGTGTGGGGTGTTGAACCTGTAAAATACGTAAGTTGAGGGTGGCTATTATGAAGGAAAACTTTAAAAAAAATGATTGAAACATTCTTGAGATGATGAAAATTACTTGTGAAATAATTGTTGAAGTTGAAAATTGCAAAGTGCTTAAGAAAGTGTGAGTCACTATTATATAGTTTTCCTACTCATCCCCTAGCCTACATTACAACCCGTTAAAGTCTTATTTGATTCTATTCAAGCATGCTTAATTAGTGGAGATGTATATAATGGGCAAGCATATGGTTCTTTGTGCATACATGTGAATTTTCCTTTGTGAGTGTGAGAGTGTTCTGTCATGCTAAGTCCTTAATTTATATTCAATCTTTTGATTTGAGTATGTGGACTATTTCTTCTTGTGAGGGCACTTGTTTCATGATAGATAGATGATTTTATTAACTTTCTTTGATGAGAGTATGTGAGCAAGCTTAAATTTAATGAGTTCAAAGTACTTCCTTGAGGTTAGGAGGTTAGAGGTTTGTTGTTTATTTGGATGTCTTGCATAATGATTGAGAAGCCTACTTGATGTTTTGAAATTGGTCTATGGCCTAATTGTTTGTATTAACCAAAGTGATGACATTGCTAGTATGATTTTTCTGAGATAACCTTTAATGTTTGCTCGAGGACGAATAAAAGTTTAAGTGTGGGGTGTTGATGTGAGGCCATATTTTTAATCATCATTTGCCTCACATTTATTATTTATATTTGTCTTTTTTGAGTGTGGATTTTGTGTATTGTGCTAAATAATATATTTTATTTGTAGGATTAAATTGGTAGAAAAATGAAGAAGTTTGAAGCTAAATCGAATTAAAGATGGAAGGTTAAAGAAGGAAATCAAGCAGATTAAATTTATTAAAATAATATATTTCTATATATGGTGCAAAGATGAACGTCAATTCAATTTGAATTAGGCTTATGCCTGCCACGTGTCAGCAACTAAGGCCATTTAATTATTTGGAAGAAGGCAGCAACAAAATATTCCAGAAACAACAAATAATTTATGGAAATTAATTCCTTCCGGGATTTGGTTTCGTAATTTATCTTGAACTCAATTATTTTATTTAGGATTTTTATATCTATAAATAGGGCATGCAAAATTATTCTTTAGGGGGGCGAAGAACCAAGAAACAATACACAATATAAATTTTCTTCTAGCTTAGGAACTTTGGAAGAACCGCTGTGGAGGTCGGAGAATTGTGGTTTATTTTTTCTTCTCCTTTAATATTTATTTGTATTCGTGATTAATAAAAGATAGTTTAGCTATTGTTCTTAACTTTTTATAATTAACACAAGTATATTTATTTTAATAGATTTTGATTGTGTTTTTGAGATAATGAGTAGCTAAATTTCATAACTAGGGTTGTGGGAAGCATAAGAGATTAACAAAGTATGAATAGTAACTAAGCAATTCTTGAATAGTGTTGTTGCATGCATTGATAATTCTTTCGTTTAGAAGTATTTTTAACGATGGCCAACGTTAGAACTCACCTTGTTGCTACTTGCCGGACCAAGGAGGTAGTTAATAAGAAAAGAATTATCAATATAGATTTAGTGTGATACTATTTAATAGTCTAATGTCAATTGATGCGAAGGTGAAAACTAAGTCATGCATTGATGTGATGTCTAATATGAGGTAAAGGTAATACTTAGTAAATTATACACACGTAGCCAGACCAAGGTGCGGGCTGAAATTCTCTGGATTCCGGACCAAGGATTTAGAGATACATAACTTATCACTTTGCATATAATACACTAGGAAAAGATTTTTATTACTAGAATTACCGCGTTATGAGCTTATGGGGAACATATTCCTAGTTATTTCTAATAATCTGAATATAAATAAATACTTAGTTCAAAGCTATTTTATTGCTTTTATTTTATTTCAATTTAAATCCCCCTATTTTTATATAACGACTATTGAGTTAAATATTTGCTATTGACAATATTCCTCCATATTCTCTATGGGATCAACCCCGAATCATAGTTGGGTAAATATATTGCATACGATCGTTTATATTTCTTTTCAAGAAGTATATTTGAACGTTATCATATGTGAAGACCGCTTTTCTCAATGGAGAATTAAACGAGGAAATCTACATGGAACAACCAGTTGGTTTCGTTGTTAAAGGTCAAGAAATGAAAGTACGTAAATTGAAAAGATCAATTTATGGCCTAAAGCAGTCTTCAAGACAGTGGTATCTGAGATTTCAAAAGGAGGTGATATCATTTGATTTCACCATGATCTATGAAGACCATTGCATCTATGTGAAAAAGTCCAATGGAAATTTTGTAATTCTTTCTCTTTACGTAGATGATATTTTATTAGCTGGAAATAATTTGGAGTATGTGAAAACTGTCAAGTCATGGCTTTCAAAATCATTTGATATGAAAGATATGGGTGAAGCAGACTATATATTGGATGTTAAGATACAAAGAAATCATTCCAAGAAATTTTTGAGTTTATCCCAAGAAACTTATATAAGGAAAATATTGGAACGTTTTTTAATGAATAGTTGCAAATCCATGGATACTCCTGTAGCAAGGGGTGAAACTTTAAGCCTTGAAATGTGTCCAAAGACTGAAAAAGAAAAGGAAGACATGTCTCGAGTTCCTTATTCTAGTGTTGTCGGGAGTTTGATGTATGGAATGATGTGTACTCACCCCGACATTTGTTATGCCGTAAGTCTAGTTAGCAGGTATCAATCCAATCCTGGAAGAGATCATTGGAAAGCAGTAAAGAGAATATTCCAATACTTGAAGGGAACTGCAGATCATACACTTTGTTATAGTGGATCTGATTTGTTCATAAGAGGTTATACAGATGTCGATTGGCCTGGTGACCGGAATGATAGAAAATCAACATCCGGTTATGCTTTCTTACTAAATGGTGGTGCTATTTCATGGAAAAGTAAGAAGCAAACTTGCACGACTCTTTCAACCATGAAATCTGAATTTGTGGCTTGTGCGTCTGCAGTATAAGAAGTTGTTTAGTTAAAGAGATTTTTTGAGCATTTGAGTATTGCAAAGAATTCTAAGGGTCCATTGATTCTATATTGTGATAGTCAAGAGGCTATTGCATATACAAAGGATCCTAAATATCATAACAAGACCAAACACATTGACATTAAGTATAGCTTTGTGAGAGACGTAATGGCAAGTGGAGAAATAACTTTGCAATACATTCCTACACGTGAAATGATAGTTGATCCTTTTACGAAGGCCATCTCTAGAGACTTGTTTGAAAAACATGTTAAGGCTCTAGGTTTACGTAGAGTATGATGATATTTCAGTATTGTAAAATGACATGATTGTTATAATATTCTCTTCTATATAAAACTATTGAATTTATGTTCAACTGTAGTATGCATGTGATATTTTAGAAGAAATAAAGTGTGTCGAACAAGTCGCAGGATTGGCTCTCTCACGAGCAATCACCTCTTACGTCGAGGAATGTGAAGAGATAAGTTTCACCACCATATTATGACTTGTTTTATGAGCCAGACAAATGTTTCTCTAAGAAGATGAGTTTAAGGATTATTGAAAAATAGAAACTAAGGTTAAACATCTTGAAGTGTTTAGATCGAGGTCTGTACGATGTTGGATAATCAAAAGGATGAGACACATACACCAGTATAAGGTGAAAACATTGTAACACGTGTTTTATACCACGCGTGTCAAGTGATCAATGGGTCAATAAAATAATATTCCCTGCTTCTTCATTGTGTGAGACCCAAAAAAGTTCAATTGACTTTTCAATGAAATACCCTTTGACCTTTTGTTGTTTCATGAAGTTTCAATCGATGTTGCTACTTGAGCATGTTACTAATAGCCATAAATGATTCGGCAATGCAGTGCATGTCTAGGAAAGCAGTTAATAGGAGCAAATAGATTCGAGTAGAAAGGAAAGACAAATAAATGAATAATAAACTTATATACACACGCCGGCTATTGCACTAACCATATTGGTATTGAGTGTGATTGTGTGTATAAAATTAAATATGAACTCGAGTTAATATCCTTGAGAGGATGAGGGATCGAATAAGTAACTACTGAAGTAGTGAATGACGTCTGGGGTATTGTGAGTAATAGTGTCCTTAAAATAGTAGTGAATTCTTTCCACATGTGATTGGATTCTTATGTAGGGCTTGTAAAATCTTAAAGGTAAGCTCTTCATGCTCACAAGTTGCACGAACTATTTGTCGTATGAATTGTGTGTCTGATTGATATAATGTTGACTTAGGTCTTGTCCACCATGTGCGAAGTGGGAGATGTAAGTTTTGGGTCGTGGGTCACCCATGTGGACCGACCCGACCCGATCTATTTTATGTCTTATCCAATTAATTAATTAATTTGGATAATTACTTTTAAAAGGATAAGGAGATAACTGTTCAACCTCTCCTTAAAAGACTCCTAGTGGGAGTATTTTGAAAGGATGCAGAATGTAAAACATGAAAAGGGTGGAGAGGAAATGTGAGAAACAACAGAGAAAAAGAAAAACTAGCGATCCTAGACAAATTAATCAACACACAAAGAAGACTTCTAGTTTGTGAACAAAGATCTTTGTTTCCTAGTGATTCAAAGAGGGACTTGAGTGCAATCCTGTCAAAGTAGCAAAATCAATGACTTCCGCTGTAAATTACAAGGTACACATCTTGATGTTGATTTGCCTTATAATTCCTTCACTCTTCATCTCCTCTTTTGGGTGTTTCAATTTTAGTTAGTTTTTCTTTTAATTTTTGCTTAAATTTCATCGCTGAAATTCTTGGTTTATGTCACTATTGTCCCGTCTAATCTCTCTAAGTTTAATTCCTTTTTTAAATTTAATTTGATGAGTATTTGTCCTTGTAATTATATTTAGCTCCATTCATATTAAACAAAAAACAGTTCAGGAGATCAAATATTGGGGAAAATCAGCTCTTAAAAAGTTTGAATTTATTAAAATTATGAAAGTTTATATGGAAGAATTTTGTACTGAAAAAGTATTTTGATATCTCGGATAGTGGAAAAATTTAGTCTTGTCAAAATCTATTACTCACACCAACCTGGTGTTGTTACCAAAAAAAGACCTTACCAAAATCTATTACTCACACCAACCTAGTGTTGTTACCAAAAAAAGATCTTATTCAAAGCTACTCAGACTTAAGACCTATAAGTCTTAGTAACTTTATCAATAAGGTATTTTCCAAAGTCATTCATGGTAGAATGGAGAAAGTACTACCAAAACTGATTTCTCCTAATCAGTCTAGATTTGTGAAGGGTAGAAGCATTATTAAAAATGTATTAATAACTCAAGAGATTGTTACGGATATCAGTAAGAGAGGAAAACCAGCCAATGTTATTATAAAGCTTGACATGGCTAAGGCTTATGATAGGGTCTCGTGGCTCTACCTCGTCAAAGTCTTGTCAAAGATGGGTTTCTCAAATCAGTTCATTGACATGGTATGGAGGTTGATTGCTAATAACTGGTACTCCATTTTATTTAATGGACAACCAGAAGGTTTTTCTCACTCTACTAGTGGGGTAAAACAAGGGAATCCTCTATCCCCTGCTTTATATATACTATCTACAGAAATATTATCTAGAGTTCTAAACTCACTATTTGAAAATCATAACTTTGTGGGCTATGGAATGCCGAAGTGAAGTCAGAACATCAACCATCTGGCATATGCAGATGATACTATCATTTTCTCATCTGCAAAGGAAGGGTCTCTAAAGCAAATAATGAGGGTTCTTAAAGATTATGAAACAATCTCAGGACAACTGATTAATAAGGAAAAAAGTTTATTTTATATGTTTCATAAAGTGGAGGATAGACTGGTGGAGAAAGTTGAGCAGATTACTAGTTTCTCCAAGGGAAACTTTCCTTTCAAATATTTGGGTTGTCCAGTCTTTCACAACAGGAAAAGAAATGAGTATTACAATGATATGATAAAGAAAGTTAAGGACAAATTGCAAAATTGGAGAGGAAAACTTTTATCTTTTGGAGGTAAAGTTGTGCTTCAAAGTACTCCTATATACTTGATATCTGCAGTTGTCCCTACTAAGTACACTATTAATGAGATCCACAAGATCTTTGCTAGATTTTTTTGGAGCACAAAGGAAGGAGGTAGAAGTAGGCATTGGGTATCTTGGTCAAAGTTGTGCCTACCAAAAAAAGAGGGTGGATTAGGCTTTAGATCTCTTCATGATATTTCTAAAGCACTATTTGCTAAACTCTGGTGGAGGTTCAGAACTATCTCTTCTTTATGGTCAAATTTCATGTGGAATAAATATTGTAAGAAATTTAAACCAACAGAGGTGTTGTGGAAAAATGGATCTCAAATATGGAAGAAAATGATTGAGACGAGAGATCAAATAGATGGGAATATCTGGTGGGAGCCAATAAGTGGTACTTCTGACACTTGGGAGGATAACTGGACTGGTTTGGGAGCTACAAAATCAACTCATCCAGATTTTATAAGAGCTCCTAATACTGAAGAGTTGAATTTTTTCATGGATTCAAGTGGATGGAATAGAGAAAAGCTTCACCAATACCTTCCTGAATTAGTTGCTGAACATGCTCAAAAGAAACTTCAATATGAATATCTTCCTGAGCTTTCTGATCATCCTTGGTGGATGAAAACTAGTTCTGGAAAGTTTTCAGTGGGCAGTGCTTGGGAAGAGATCAGACAGAAAGGTCACGAGAAGGAAGAATATGTTTCTATTTGGAGTACAAGTCCCTTATAAAATTTGTTTCTTGTTGTGGAGGTTGTGGAAATACAAAATTCCCGTGGATGAAGTGTTGAAGACATTGAAGATAAACCTGGTTTCTAGGTGTAGATGTTGTGAAAAAGCTCAAGAGGAAACAGTGGTTCATCTCTTTATCAATGGAGAATTTGCAAGATCAATTTGAAAATATTATGCAGATGCTATAGGGCTACAAGGCCCTTTCATTCAGGTTCATCAAGCAATACAGAAGTGGTGAGACATAAGGCATTGTGCAAAACTTACCCCTATTATTCAAGATGTCCCTGCTTTTATTTGTTGGCAATTGTGGAAAAGAAGGAATACTATAGAGCATGGGGGAATATGATGAAGTGGAAGGTGATTCAAGAGATTAATAGTAACCTAGTCAAACTAGTGAAACTAAAGTACCCTTGGATAAAGGTCATTCCTAACCAGTACCCTCAATTGGTTCAGCACTTTGAACCTGAAATAGAATGGTTAAAATGTAACACAAATGGGGCTTGTAGAGGCAATCCCGGTCAGAGCTTTGCAGCCTTTTGTATTAGGGAGGCTGATGGTAATTTAGTATATGCTGAAGCTAAAAGACTTGGGATCACAAATAGCATCCAGGCAGAGGCAAGAGCCATTTAAAGAGGTATTCAACACTGTATTGAACAACAGAGAGTACCGATCTTGATAGAATCAGATTCTTTGGCCATAATCAATATGACATAAGGAAAATGGGAAGCCCCTTGGAAGATCAGGATGGAGATTACTAGTATTAATTTTTGGGGGAAAAGGGGGTAGTGCATTTTGCTCACATTCTTAGGGAAGGCAATGCACTAGAAGATTTTTTAGCTAATAAATCTTTTAATTTTGCAGGTACAGAAATAGTTCAATATCAGAATTTTCAATCATTACCATCAGAGGCAAATAAACTTCTCAACATTGATAAATAACAACTACCACAACTAAGATTCAGCACACACAGGAATAGAGAACCAGATTGGAGATTCAAGATAATACAATTAAGGGGTAGGTGTTAGTAGATTCCCAGATTAGATGAGTCAGCAAAGTAGTTATACATTTTAGCGGGAAAAACAGTTAAGAACAGTACACAGTTAGGAATTTAGTTAGCTTCAGGAAATCAGTTAGCAACAGATTTAACTCAATCTCTTTTAATGTATGCAACTATAAATACTTGTACAAGTCATTGTAAAGATATGAATAGATACATGTTGTTTGTCTACATTCAATCTTCTTCAATCATTTCTTCTCTTCCATAATCTGTGGTTATTTTCTCGAAACCTCTCCGATAGGATCCTGAAATAGCCTTTGAATCCTCGAGTTGTAATTAACTCCTGCAATTCAACTATCAGTGGTATCAAAGCCATACGATTCCTTGGCATCAATGGTGAAAGGGACAAGAGCAAGTGGAGACCCAATCAATGAACCTGCAACTTCAGAAGTAGGGGATTTATGTGATATGATGCAGAATTTGATAACAGAGGTTGGAGCTTTAGCAGGAAAAATTTCTTCTCTGGAGAAGTTAGATCAAACAATGATTGAGTTGCAGAACCAATTTGCAGCATCTGGGGAGAATCGAAGGGATAAGACACCATTGGGAACTGAGGAAGGACCTACCGGAAAAGTTCAATCAGAAGAAAGAATCCAAAGAAACAGGGGACGAAGCCCTAACAGTGGTAATAGTTATCATTCCAACCAGTCGAATTTCACTCGATGGTCAAGAATGGAATTCTTGAGGTTTAATGGAGAGGATCTCAGATCATGGTTGTTCAAAATTGAACAGTTCTTTTCTATGGAGAATGTTCTTGCTGAAGAAAAAATTGGGGTGGCTGCTCTGCAATTGGAGGGGGAAGCTATTCAGTGGCATCTATCGTTCATG
>JAJOOS010007695.1:0-38055 GCA_029582725.1 Solanum chiquidenum
CCCCATCTTTTCATTTTATTTATGATTTAGCTTCCGCATCAGTTTGTTATCTTTAGTATGCTCATGATCATGCCAGCAGGGTTAGCTTGGGATCACTTGTGGTCCTAGGTCCCGTGTCCGCGTCTTGGGGGTAGTCTCGGGGCGTGACAGTATACATGGCGTCTTCTCACTTTGCAACTAAAGCCATGCCCAGGTTATCAACCCCTTCACCACTAGAGGTAGTATTAATCACAACAACCTTTTGCTAAAGGCTCATATAATTATCCCACCAACCTCTGAGTTCTCCAGTAAAACCTGCAATAATTATTTTGCAAATATTTCTATTTGTGTTTTTAACATTTTTACAGATAGTTGCATACATAAGCATTCTATGAACAAGAATAGTAAGTTGCCTATCAGTTAGTCCATCAAGATTCCATTCATAAATTTCGGACCCGCTATAAGAGGTATTAGTCTGATTCCAGTCTCGTTCCTCGATAAGCACATCTTGAGGAGTTGGTCTAGAATAATAATAAGTTTGCATGCTCGGTTTATGAGCAAATTTAGTATTACCACTATTTTTCAGGGGATAACGATGAAGTTTATTAAATTCTAAAGAAACGTGATTTTTAAAATCAAACGTGTTTTCCATTTCATCAGCAAAACTTCCAATAAATCCATAGGTTTTGCACTAAATTCCAAAAACTTTTTATCAAGGAGTTCTTCGAAATCATAAATCGATTTGAATTTAAATTCCAAAATCTCGGGAGGCCTTTGCACAGGAGTAGCCATAGTCCGTGCTTCTGCATTAGATTTAGAGGTGGAAGCTTTATTAAAAGTATTTACATCATTTTTTATCTGAATTATCAAAGCAGTCAATTCATCTAATTTTTTATCAAGAGAACCAATATGTTCACCCAAAACTTTAACATAAAGTCCCAAATAATTATTTTGAGAAATCAAATTATTAATTTCGTTGATGCTGACTGCCGTAACATCTTCTTCAACAAATTTTTGAAAGGCAGTAAAAGGTATACCAGTATTATTAGGTAAAACAAATGACGACTGAGGTGGGTAAATAGCTTTGATAATATTACCAGTTCCATCTTTATAAGATCGTTCAAGGACGTTGATGAATAAAGGTAGATAAGTGGTTATAAACCATGGTATAAAACACATAATTTGATTATGTAAAGCACAAGTTTCATAAAACTCTTGAGAAATATTATTCAAATCATTATTACTATAAGTGTCAAAAAACCAAGTTTTAAATTGGTTCCATTTATCACTTAAAAACTCATTCTGAATGTACTTTCTTGCTAGAGAACCTGGGCTAAAATCTATTTGATGTATATCCATCATAAGTATTATTAAGATCAAAATCCATTTTGGACTGAGAAGGAATATCCTTATCGGAAATATCAGAAGCAATATCATTTGCATGAACAATATTAAGACGAGGATTGATTTTTATTTTATTAACAAGTCTATCATTTTGATCCGCAAATATAATCGAAGGTATAGTATGTAAAGAAGCAACACGACTACGAGCCGGGTCATACACATGATCAATGGGGGAAATATGATGAATACCAGGCAATCTTCTATCATAAGAAAATGAATGTCTATGAGGCATGTCATGAAACTACATACAAATCCTACCTTCAGGATTCTGAGTAATATGAGAATATTCTAAATTAGTGTCTGCATCCGCCATCTGATTAGGGGAAATAACTAAATCTAAAGTCCAAGTAGTTGGAAAATAAATTTCTTCCCATTTTATTGGTCGTCTAGTAGTGACCTTTGATTTAGTAAAATTAGTTTCTACTAAAATTATTTGATCTGATGTAGCATATAACTTACATCTAGGATTTAGCGTAGAGAGCAATTTAAAATAAATCCTATAAGACAAGAAAATTAATTCAGATCCAGGTGCATAATTATAACCATCCATTCTAACATTTAAATTTAAGGCATAAAGAATATTGGTATCATAGCCTAGGAACTTTCATGGAAGATATGAAATTGATGTGAAGTATACGACATAGATATGAGCTTTTATTCATGGATCTTGGAGAAATGAGTACTAAAAGTGCTAGATTAGAAGAGGTAGATATACCTCAAAACCTTGATTTGTTAAACAAATGGACTATTCCAAAAATTGATATTAAAGCCATTTATGATTATGGTTGGTTTGATAAAATTTCTCATAAACAATTGATTAAAACTACTGAACAATCATTAAATTCATCAGAACAGACTATTCATTTGTTAAACAAATGAGCTATCGACTTATATCAACTTCAGTATAATTTCGTGCATATTGTCATGGTTCAAATTGCTTTTAAACCTTCGACCCTTAAAGGATTACCTGAGATATTTTTAGCTGCTCTGTGTGATGCTAGAAATTTAAATTTACCGCCCGTCTTTAGAGATCCTGTTTAATTGGTATCAAAGCCTAGGAACTTTCAATGAAGATATGAAATTTATGTGAAGTACACGACATAGAGATGATCTTTTCTTCATGGATCTTGGAGAAATGAGTACTAAAAGTACTATATTAGAAGAGATAGATATACCTCAAAACCTTGATTTGTTAAACAAATGGACTATTCAAAAAATTGATATTAAAACCATTTATGATTATGGTTGGTTTGATAAAATTTTGCATAAACAATTGATTAAGACTACTGAACAATCGTTGGCGTTAAATTCATCAGAACAAACTATTCGTTTGTTAAACAAACGAGATATCAACTTATATAAACTTCAGTATAATTTCTTGCATATTGGCATGGTTCAAATTGCTTTTAAACCTTTGACCCTTAAAGGGTTACCTCAGACATTTTTAGCTTGTCTTATAGGATTTGTTTTAAATTTCTTTCTACACTAAATCCTAGATGTAAGTTATATGATACATCAGATCAAACGATTTTAGTAGAAACTAATTTTGCTACATCATAGGTCACTACTAGACGACCTATAAAATGCGAAGAAATTAATTTTCCAACTACTTGGACTTTAGATTCTGTTATTTCCCCTAATCAGATGGCGGATGCAGTCACTAATTTGAAGTATTCTCATGTTACTCAGAATCATGATGGTAGGATTTGTATGCAGTTTCATGACATGCCTTATAATAGACATTCATTTTCTTCTGATAGAAGATTGCCTGCTATTCATCATACTTTCCCCATTGATCGTGTGTATGGCCCGACTCGTAGTCGTGTTGCTTCTTTACATACTATACCTTCGATTATATCTGCGAATCAAAATGATAGACTTGTTAAAAAAATAAAAATCAATCCTCGTGTTAATATTGTTCATGCAAATGATATTTATTCTGATATTTCTGATAATGATATTCCTTCTCAGTCCGAAATGGATTTTGATCTTAATAATAATAATGGATGTACATCAAATAGATTTTTTCTTAGGTTCTCTGGAAAGAAAGTACATTCAGAATGAGTTTTTAAGTGATAAATGGAACCAGTTTAAAACTTTTGATAGCTCTGATACCAACTAAACAGGATCTCCGAAGATGAGAGGTAGTCTGCGCGATCATCTTCAATCTCATATTTACCATGAAAGTCCCTTACTCTTTATCCCTTTATTACTGATAAAAACTTAATTTCTATATTAAAGATCCTTCCTCTCAATAGAGATGTAAAGGAATTAATTTGCTGGAAAATCATCGATAGTATGGTGATGGATATCTTCACTATTTATTAATTTTGAAGAAATCATTGATTTTGATGATCAGAATTATTACTACCTTTTTTTAACCCTGATGTTGCTTAATGATAAATGTACAGCAAAACTAAACCGGATATCCGAAGACGAGCGGTAGTCCGCGCGATCATCTTCAATCTAGCTTGTCAACATCCAAATTCAAATGAATAAATCCGAATCGAAATACATATATTTTTTATATAATTTGATGATTGTATGGAAGGACCGAGTCCTTTTACCCAAGCAAAGGGTCTGTCAAGATTCAAATACGTATTGTTAGTGATCCCATGTGTCTAGCAGTTCTAATCGGGTGTAAAGCATTCTTTTAGCTCCTTATCGAGCTGAGACCACGACTGGCTAGACGGAGTCACTAAGACAAAGCCACTAACTTGTTGTATTGAATCTGACTGTACCACCATCTCGGAACCAAGTCAAGAAATCATATATAAATTTATGCATATTTAGATAAAGTCTAGATCTTTCGTGATATATATAAAAGTGAAGTTAGTTATCCGGCATAGATATAATTCTTTAGTCAGACATAGTCACGACTTAGATCGGAGAAGATAAGTACTATAAACTTAGCTTTCCAATGCTCAAGATTGTTTTGGGGTAATTCTATCACCCTACTCCTAGAAGTATGGAAGGACTGAGTCCTTTTACCCAAGCAAAGTATCTGTCAAGATTCAAATACATATTATTAGTGAGCCCATGTGTCTAGTAGTTCTAACCGGGTATAAAGCGCCCTTTTAACTCCTCATCCGGCTGACACCACGGCTGGCTAGACGGAGTCACTAAGACAAAGCCACTAACTTGTTGTATTGAATCTAACTGTACCACTATCTCGGATCCAAGTCAAGAAATCATATATAAATTTATGCATATTTAGATAAAGTCTAGATCTTTCATGATATATATAAAAGTGAAGTTAGTTATCCGACATAGATATAATTCTTTAGCCGGACATAGTCACGACTTAGATCGGAGAAGATAAGTACTATAAATTAAAGAGAGGAAGTTAGAAAGTACCTTGTGGCCAAACACCAGGGCTTATGTAAATATTTTATTCAAACTCCGGTAAGTCTCCGGCAAGCTCCCAAATTACAATAAGAAAAGAGTTCTTTACAGAGAGAGAGAAACTAAGAGAGAGTGTTTTCTAAAACCTGCTCTTCAACTAAGAGAAACAAACTTATTTATAGAATACAAAAGCATCTATGAACAGGGATACTGGGCCCTTATTTGGGTCCTAGGAACAACGTATTTACTGTTACCACAGTGTTTCTACTATTAATAGTGCCTTTTCACTGTTCGAGATAAATTTTACACCTCTTTTCCTTTTAATTTTAATAGGAAATCTTCTGGCGCTCCTCCACACGGTTAAATATCTTTATCTTCTTAAGCATCCTTACTTGTTTCACTTCTTATAGAAGTGTCGTCTGACTTTGCATAATGAGTAATATTGAGAAGAATATTTCTCCTAACCTCGTCTAGATATTCATTTATCATTTCTTCTGTGTTTCCATCTTAAATGGAAATTCTTCTAGCATTATGCTTAATTGAGTTGTCTGCGACCAATACTTTGTGTTACTCAGTACCATAATATTGGTTTTTTTGTGTGATAAGGTCTAGCAATTCTTGACCGTGTAACACTTTTGTCTTGGGATCCTTTTTCATAAGTTTGTCCCAAAATTGTTGTAATAAATCCAATATAAACACGTAATTTGTTCTTCGGTATAACCAACTTCTGGGGTCCATTTATGGATCCAAGGGATAGAGAATTCTATGAAAAAGTAGATTTGTTCAATTTGTTCCATATAGCAAATATGATCAGTGTGATATAATTTATTCAGGTCTGGTGAAACCTTAACCCATTCTTTGTATAATTTTAAGAAAGGATCTGGTAAAATCTTTACAGTCGGACCATGGTTTGACCACCAGTTCAAGAACCAATTAAGGATCGGTCCATCAAATATCTTTGAACAAACCTTAACGAACCAAGTATGTTTATGTCTCTCATTATTATAATAGAGGACTTTACTGAAGGCGTTAATATAATCCCAATAAGTAAAATTAGTGGGTACCTTATTTAGACTGATATGACTTTCTTTCGTTGAGGAAATACCCCAATCTTCTATCGAAATAATCTGCTTTATGATTATTTTAGAGAAGTTATAAACATTCTCGCTAGTATTGTATCCTGAAAAGTGCTGAAAATCAACACTACCAGTGCTTATTAAAATGGTTTCATAATATTAGCGGGTTTTATATGATTCACCCGGAAAATATAATCCATTAATCAAATAACGCTGGAATATCTTCCATGGATCGTCTTTCCTCTGAATTTTAGAGTTTTCCAAAAGAAATATCATTTCTTTTTTAACTACCTTTTCATATGATTTGTTATCATCAACATCGTCTTTGGCAGGAAAATATATCACCTTTTTAATTTTGTGACAAATATTCTTGTAGCTCTGCATATAACGGGCTACCTACCATAATATCTTCCAGATGAACTGACGATGATGTCACCTTTTGTGTTCCCTTGGAGTGAAAGTTTATCAAAATCATCCCTCATCTCTGTAATATTAGAGAGTTTGATGAGGATCCATATGAAGATCCTGACGAAGATCTGGGGCCAGATCTTCCCCTTTCTCGTGAGTTATATCCCTTGCCACGATCCTTGGTTACCCAAGGAGGGTCCATCCTACAAATGTAGCATTCTGTTTTAATCATCTATAAGATCGTAAAGGTCATAATAGTCTTCGTAGTAATAATTTTGATCATCAAAATCGATGATTCCTTCACAATTATAAATAGTAAAGATATCCATCACCATACTATCGATGATTTTCCAGCAAATTAATTCCTTCATATCTCTATTCAGAGGAAGGATCTTTAATATAGTAATTAAGGTTTTATTAGTAAAAAAGGGAGAAAGAGTAAGGGAATTTGTCATGATGATAAATATTCTCTGGATAAGAAATCTGGAAGAGAATTATCACTCCTTTTTTTTATAATGGATTTCAAAATCAAAAGGGGCTAACTGTGTCTGCCACCTAAAAAATATTAATTTAGAAGCATCATGCTTAAAATCTTTACCAAACATATATTTGACAGATTGAGAATCAGTTTTATAAGAAACTTTTGATTATATAAATTATGTTGAAATTTTAAAACACATTTAAAGATGGTTAGCATTTCATGGGCCACCGTAGCATATATTTTCTGAGCACCACTCCATTTTCCTGAATGAAATCGAATCAAATATTCAGTTTTATCACGAGGATTAATTTCTTTCAAAATTCTTCCATAACCAGTATTGGACGCATCTATCTCTATTATTTTCTACCAAGCAGGGTTAGCAAGAGTTAAACAAGGCTAAGATTGAACACGAAGTTTGATATTCTTTACCAAGGTAGTGAGACTATTAGTCCAAGGTGACTTGTTATTATCCTTTTTTAATCCTGTCATATAACGGGGCTAAATCACGAGATAATTTTTTGTAAAACGGGGAAATATAATTCAGGCTTCCCAAGAATCTTTGTAATTGCGTCCTCTCTATAATAACATCAGGAAATTTAGACGCAAACTCAATATATCTTTGGATAGGGGTAACCTTTCCTTGACAAATAAGATGTCCCAGAAATCAGACACTAGTTTGAAATAAACTCATTTTTGGTTTAGAAATTACCAAACCATTTTGTATAACTATTTTCTTGAAAATGTCCAAATATTTAATATGCATTTCAAGAGTCTTGCAGTAAACCAAAATATCATCAATATAAACAATAATGAAGTCCAAATATGGGTTGAAAATATCATTCATGATTTTCTGAAATTCCGAAGGAGCATTTTTCAAATCAAATGGTATAACCTTCCATTCGTATTGTCCAAATGGGACATTAAATGTAGTTCTATAAGAATGATCTTTAAATATTTGGATCTGCCAATATCCTGATTTTAAATCAACTTTTGAAAATATATTAGCGTCATATAATCTAGACAGTAAATACTTTTTATTTGGAATAGGATACCTAATCCATTTTAAATATTTTGTTCAAAGGTTTGTATTTTATAACCAACCTGGGAACACCACGCTCTTTTTCAGCTGCATTATTAACATAAAATGTAGTGCAAGACCAAGGGGATTTAGAAGGTTTTATCAAACCCTTTTGTAACAAATTATCAATCTCCTTTTTGCAGAATTCAATTAATTTAGCATTCATCTGACAAGGACGAGACTTCGTAGGAATATCATCCTCAGAGAAATTATCTTCATATGGAAGAGTAACAATATGCTTTTTCCGATTCGAAAAAGCACTAGGGTGATCAACAGAAATATCAACAACAATTTGTTCAGAAATCAATTTAATTTTTTCCTATACTTTGGTAATTTTCAAAGTATCAAATATATTCATGCTAAACATTTCAGGCTGCAAAGAGTCAACATGCTTTTGTTTCATATTAATTAAAGCATTAATATTATGAGAAATAGGATTAGTGATAAAAGTGAAACTAATATCTCGGTCTTTGTAAGTAGCAGAAAAACCTTTAGCAGTTATGCTAGTAAAATGATAAATAACATTTATAAACGGAGTTCCAAGTATAATTGGAGGGTATAACTGATTTTTAACGAGGAAAAAGAAATGTGGAATGCAAACTTTATTTTGGCAAATACGCGTATTAGGCAATTTATACTTTATACCTAAAGCATGACCAGAAGCAGATTTGACCATGCGAGTTGTTTTCTCAAAATACGTAGTAGGTACAAGACCGTCCTGAATACAACTAACATCGGCTCCGTTGTAAATCATAGAAATATCAGTTAGAAAAAATTGATTATCAAACAATATGGTGCAATTAACATACCATTTATGTGCAATAACAATTTGCATCAATCCTAAACACATATCTTTTCTAGGATCAAAAGCAACAGGTTTTGTAAGAGTATTATCTTTTTCTTCAACAACATTCTTACCTTTGTAATTACTTGCCCCAATCTGAGTAATACGATGATCACAAATCATTTGATTTTTTTAAAGAGATTTAATCTCATTCTTCAAATTTTCAATTTCTCCTTTTAAATCATCAAATGAAGTATCACGAATGACAACAGGTTGTATAATAAGTCTAGTATTAACTTCAGACAAAGAATACGGTGCAAAGTATTCAAATTCAAAATCATTTTTTGGTTTTTCAACCGGTTTTGAAGAACTAGCACTGTTATTAGCAGCAAATTGAATAATTCTATCACGCAAATCATTATCAGTAACTTCTTTTAGAAGTTCAATGACATTATCAAAAGTAATAGTATGAATGTTCAAATCTTCGAATTGAGATAGCAATTTATAAAATTCATCATTTTCACACGAGCAAATATCACCGCGGCATTATTTATAGGCTACTTGTCATCAGAAGACTCAGGCAAATCAATACCTTCTTCTGAGCTAGAATCAGAGTCATATTCGGACTCAGAATCTGACGTGTAAAGAAAACTATAGACCTTCTCGTGCAGCTCATCATCTAGCTCTAAGGTTTTTAGTTTTTCAAGCTTACAATTTGGTGTTATATGCCCAAATTTTCCACACCTGTAGCACTTGATCTTAGCGAGTTCCCGCCTAGACCTATTTTTGGTAAATCTATTTGATTTATAATGAGCTCTACGCTCTTCACGTTCTTCTCTACACCTGCGTCTAGACCTCTTCTTCCTATAAGGTTTATCAGGGTTAGAGTCTCCCTATTTGGTGGTTTTGCTATTAGCAGAAGTACTGGGTAATCCAAACTGAACACACAAGTCTCCTAACTGATATCTTTCTCCAAACTTATCCATCTTAAGCTGTCGAGATAGTCTTAATTCATTGCAAAAGTTTATACCTTCTTGGGTACAAACTCCTATCAATTTTCCATACGTATAATTGCCATAAGGGGTTTGGCCTTGCGGATCCCTTAGAGTTTTCTTAACTCTGACGGCAAATAAAGGAGGGAGACGGTCTATAAATTTAGACTTCCAATGCTCAAGATTATTTTCGGGTAATTCCATCACCCTACTCATATAAGTATATTTATACCACTGGAATTCTCCTAAATGCCTACATCGTAGTCCATTTAAAAGAGTACACACAATCTCATACTGATTGGTAAATCGACCATTAAAATGCTCTAAAATGGTTAAGACTAAGGTATAAACAACGTCTTCTCTATTAGCAACTAGGGCCATGGCTAGGTTATCAACCCCTGGAGTACTCAAAGTAGCATTAATCGCAGCAGCTTTTGCTTCGACATTCATATAATTATCCCACCAACCTCTAAGTTGGCCAGTAAAACCTGCAATAATCATTTTGCATATATTTCTATATGTATTTCTTACATTTTTACAGATAGTAGCATACATCATCATTCTATGAACAAGAATAGTCAGTTGTCTATCAGTCAAACCGTCAAAATTCCATTCATAAATTTCAGACCCACTATAAGAGGTATTGGTCTGATTCCAGTCCCGTTCGTCTATCAGTACATCTTTAGGGGTAGGTATGGAATAGTAATACATTTGCATGCTGGTTTTTTGAGCAAACTGAGTAGTATTACCACTATTCTTTTTCGGATAACCGCGAAGTTTATTAAACTCTAATGCAACATGCTCTTTAAAATCAAAAGCTTGTTCTATTTCATCAGCAAAAATTTCTAAAAAATTAATCGGTTTTGAACTAAATTCAGAAAACTTTTTATTAAGAAGTTCTTCTAAATTAAAAAGAGGTTTAAAGACAAAATTGTGAATCTCAGGGGGTCTTTGTAAATTGGCCGATAGTTCTGGTACCTGCTTCGAGGTAGAAGTTGTTTCCATTGATTTTAAATCAGTTTTTATCTGAATTAGCAAGGCGGTTAGTTCATCTAATTTTTTATCAAGAGAACTAATATGTTCACCCAAAACCTTTACATAAAGTCCCAAATAATTGTTTTGAGAAATTAAATTATTAATTTCATTGATGCTGACTATCGCAACATCTTCTTCAATAAATTTTTGAAAGGCAGTAAAAGTAATACCAGTATTATTTGGTAAAATAAATGACGCCTGAGGGGATAAATAGATTTAACAATATTACCAGATTCATCCTTATAAGATCGTTCTAGAACGTTAATGAATAAAGGTAAATAAGTGGTTATAAACCAGGGTAAAAAAAAATGATTATTTAACGCACACGTTTCATAAAATTCTTGAGATATATTATTTAAATCATCGGCACTATAAGTGTCAAAAAACCAAGTTTTAAATCGGTTCCATTTATCACTTGAAAATTCATTTTGAATATATTTTCGAGCCAGCGAACCTGGACTAAAATCAATTTGGTGTGTGTCCATTATCAGGTATCGTTGGGATTAAAATTTGTTTCGGATGGAGAAGGAATATCCTTATCAGAGATATCAGAAGACTTATTATTTACTCGAACTATATTTAAATGAGGATCAATTTTGATTTTATTTTTATCAGCATATATAACAGATGATAATGTATGCAAAAAAGTAGCTCGATTACGGGCTGAACCATATAACGGTTCTATCGGTGAAATATGCTGAATAGCCAGAGATCTTCTATCAGAAAATGAATGTCTATTATAAGGAACACTTTTTTCATCAAACTGAATGCAAATCTTACCATCAAAATTCTGAGTAATATGAGAATATTCAGAATTAGTGACTGCGTCGGTTAGCTGAGCAGGAGGTATAACAGACTCTAACGTCCAAGTAGTAGGAAAATTAATTTCTTCCCATTTAATAGGTCTTCTAGTAGTGACCTTAGATTTGACAAAATTTGTTTCTACCAAAATAATTTGATCTGATGTATCATATAATTTACATCAAGGATTCAAAGTAGCAAGTAATTTATAATATATGTGATATGACAAACAAATCAATTCAGATCCAGGTGCATAATTACAACCATGCGTTTTAACATTCAGGGTTAAAGCATCTAAAATATTAGAATCACTCAAAGATAACTGCAAATTAGGCTGAGTATTGAAATATACTGGATCATCAGCAACAGTGGATTCAATTGAACCCATCAAAGATTGTCTAAAATTAAAATTTCTCGCATCGCGAAGAGCAGTTAAGAATGTCTCAGGTAACCCTTTAAGAGTTAAAGGCTTAAAAGCAATTTGTACCATACCAATATGCAAGAACTTGTATTAATTTTATAAACATCAATATCTCTTTTATTTAACAAACGAATAGTCTGTTTAGAAGAATTTAACGCCAGAGATTGTTCAGTTGTTTTAACAAGCTGTTTATTAGAGATTTTATCAAACCAACCATAATCATAAATGGTTTTTATATCAACTTTCGGAATAGTCCATTTGTTTAACAAATCAAGATTTTGAGGTATATCTACCTCTTCCAATCGAGTACTTTTAGTACTAGTATCTCCTAGATCCATGATCAAGAGAATATATATGTGCCGAAATACTTCACATCACAATCTCATATGTATCAAGAAAGTTCCTAGGCTCTGATACCAACGAAATAGGATGTCTGAAGACGAGCGGTAGTCCGCGCAGTCATCTTCAATCTAGCTTGTCAACATCCAAATCCAAAGGAATAAATCAGAATCAAAATACATATATTTTTTTATATAATTTGATGACTGCATGGAAGGACCGAGTCCTTCTACCCAAGCAAACGGTCTGTCAAGATTCAAATACGTATTGTTAGTGAGCCCATGTGTCTAGCAGTTCTAACTGGGTATAAAGCGTCCTTTTAACTCCTTATCAGGCTGAGACCACGACTGGCTAGACGGAGTCACTAAGACAAAGCCACTAACTTGTGTATTGAATCTGACTGTACCACCATCTCGAAACCAATTTGGAAGAGGTTGAGCAAAGATATTTGGACAATTTTTTACGAACCAGGTGAGTTTGTGCCTCTCATTATTATAGTAGAGGACTTTACTGAAAGCGTTAATATAATCCCAATATGTGAAAGCAGTGGGAACCTTATTGAGGCTTATCTGCCTTTCTTTCATTGAGGAGATGCCCCACTCTTCTATTGAAATGATTTGTTTAATAATCATTTTAGAGAAGTTATAAACGTTCTCACTAGTATTGTATCCTAAAAAGTGCTGAAATTCAACACTACCAGTGTTTATCAAAATATTTTCGTAATACGTACGGGTTTTGTATGACTCACCCGGGAAATATAATCCGTTAATTAAGTAATGCTGGAATATTTTCCAGGGTTCATCTTTCCTCTGAATTTAAGAATTTTCTAAGATAAATATAATTTCTTTCTTTGCTACTTGTTCGTAGGATTTGATATCATTGTTATCCTCTTTAGTGATAGAAGCAAAAGTTTCACTTTGCTTTTGTGAAAATACGCCCTCAATTCTTCATATAGTGGGCTACTTTCTGGAATATCTTCCAGATGTATTGATGTTGAGTTCTGTGATACTTTCGAGCTTATCAAGCTCTTTCCTCCGTGTTGTAGAATTGGAGAGTTTGAAGAGGATCCATATGATGATCCTGACGTAGTTCCTGGAGAAGATCTTCCCCGTCCGCGAGGGTTATTTCTCTTGCCTCAACCTTTTGTGACCCAAGGAGGGTCCATCCTACAATTAAAACATCTCGTTTTACTTGGCATAGAGATCATAAAAATCATAATAATTCTGATAGTAATAATTTTGGTCTTCAAAGTCGATGACTCCTTCTATCATATGATTTGAGAAGATGTCTATTACCATGCCATCGTTAATTTTTCAGCAAATTAATTCTTTCATATCTCTATTGAGAGGAAGAACCTTTAATATAGTAATTAAAGTTTTATCAGTAAAAAAGGGAGAAAGTGTAAGGGAATGCATTATGATGATAAATATTCTTTGGATAAGAAATCTGGGAGAGAGTTATCACTTCCCTTTTTATAATGGATTTCAAAATCAAAAGGGGCTAACTGCGCTTGCCACCTGGCGAATATCAACTTTGATGCATCATGTTTAAAGTCTTTATCAAACATATATTTTACTGATTGTGCAACAGTTTTTATTATGAATTTTTTGTTATATAAATCATCTTGAAATTTTAGTACGCATTTGACGATGGTAAATATTTCATGCGCCACCGTATCATATTTTTTCTGAGCACGCTCCATTTCCCTGAATGAAATATAATCAGATATTCCATTTTATCATGAGGATTAATTTGTTTTAATATTCCTCCATAACCAGTATTAGACGCATTTGTCTCAACTATCTTCTGCCAAGTAGGGTTAGCAAGAGTTAGACATGGAAAAGATTGAACATGCAGTTTAATATTCTTTACCAAGGTAGTAAGGCTATCAGTCCAAGGTGACTTATGATCCTTCTTTAACTGTCATATAACGGGGCTAAATCTCGGGATACATTCTTGTAGAAAGGGGAAATATAATTTAACTTTTCCAAAAATCTTTGTAATTGCGTCCTATTGGTAATAATATCAGGAAATTTTGATGCAAACTCAATAGATCTCTGAATGGGGATTACCTTCCCCTGACAAATAAGATTCCCTAGAAATCTGACACTTGTTTGGAATAAACTCATTTTTGGTTTAGAAATTACCAAACCATTTTGTATAACAATTTTCTTGAAAATGTCTAAATGCTTAATATGCATTTCAAGAGTCTTTGAATAAATCAAAATATCATCAATATAAACAATGATGAAGTCTAAATAAGGGTTGAAAATATCATTCATAATTTTCTGAAATTCATAAGGGGCATTTTTCAAACCAAATGACATGGCATTCCATTCAGATTGTCCAAACGGGACATTAAAAGTCGTTATATAAGAATGCTCTTTAAATATTTGAATTTGCCAATATCCTGACTTTAAATCAAATTTTGAAAATATATTGGCTTCATATAATCTTGACAATAAATCCTTTTTATTCGGAATAGGATACCTAATCCATTTTAAATATTTATTCAAAGGTTTGTAATTTATAACTAACCTGGGGACACCACGTTCTTTTTCTGCTGTATTATTGACATAAAATACAGTGCAAGACCAAGGGGATTTAGAAGGTTTAATCAAACCCTTTTGTAATAAATTATCAATTTCCTTTTTGCAGAATTCGATCAATTTGGCGTTCATCTGGCAAGGACGAGATTTGGTAGGGATATCATCCTCAGAGAAGTTATCTTCATAAGGAAGAGTGACAATATGCTTTTTCTGATTACAAAAAGCACTAGGATGATCAGCAAAAATATCAAAGATATTCATACTAAATAATTCAAGTTGTAATGAATCAACATGCTTTTGTTTCAGATTAATCAAAATATTAATATCACGAGAGATAGGATCAGTGATAAAAGTATAACAAATATCTTTATCTTTATAAGTAGCGGAAAATCCTTTAGCATTTATTTTAGTAAAATGGTAAATAGCATTTATAAAAGGAGTTCCAAGTATAATTGGAGGGTGTAACTGATTTTTCACCAAGAAAAAGAAATGCAGAATGCAAACTTTATTTTGACAAACACGCGTATTAGGTAGTTTATATTTTATATCTAAAGCATGTATAGAAGCATATTTAACCATATGAGTTGTTTTCTCAAAATATTTGGTTGGCACAAGGCCTTCTTGAATACAACTAACATCTACTCCACTATCAATCATAGCAATATTAGTTAGAAAAAAAGTATTATCAATTAATATGGTGCATTTAACATACCATTTATGAGCAGTAACAATTTGCATCATTCCCAAAAACATACCTTGTTTGGGATCAAGATTGAAAGGTTTTGCAAGAGTATTTTCTTCAGCAACAATATTTTTTCCCTTGCTATGAACATTTTCAATTTGAGGAATACGATGATCACAAATCATTTGATTTTGTTTAAAATATTTAATCTCTTCTTTCAATTTTTCAATTTCTCCTTTCAGGTCATCAAACGAAGCATCTTGCGTAGAAATAGGTTGTTTATTAATCCTATTATTAACTTCAGATAATGAGTAAGGAGCAGAATACTCAAATTCAAAATCATTTTTAGGTTTTTCAACAGGTTTTGAAGAACTAGCATTGTTATTAACAGCTAATTGAATAATTTTTTCACGTAAATTATTATCAGTAACTCTTTCAGAAGTTCAATCACGTTATCAGAAGTAATAGTATGAATATTTAAGTCTTCAAACTGAGATTGTAATTTATAAAATTCATCCTTTTCGCACGAGCAAATATTACCTTGGCACACGCAGGCATTCGTATTTACCTGTTGATTATTATTAGAGGATTCAGGTAAATCAATGTCTTCTTCAGAACCTGATTTGGAATCGTAATCGGACTCAGAACTGGATGTATAAAGGAAACTATATACCTTTTCATGTAGCTTATCATCCAGCTTTAAGGTTTTCAGCTTTTCAAGCCTACAATTTGGTGATATATGCCCAAATTTTCCACACTTGTAGCACTTGATTTTAGCGAGTTCTCGCCTAGACCTATTTTTAGTAAATCTATTTGATTTACGATGAGCTCTACTCTCTTCACGTTCTTCCCTAGACTTGCGTCTAGACCTCTTTTTCCTATAAGGTTTATCAGGGTTAGAGTCTCCATGTTTGGTCATTTTGCTATTAGCAGCCGTACTAGGTAATCCGAATTGGACACAAAAGTATCCTAAATGATAACTTTCTCTACGCTTATCCATATTAAGTTGTCGAGATAGTCTTAATTCATTGCTCAAGTTTATACCTTCTTGGGTACAAACTCCTATCAATTTTCCATAAGTATAATTGCCATAAGGGATTTGTCCTTGAGGATCCCTCAGAGTTTTCCTAACTCTGATGGAAAATAAAGGAGGGAGACCGTCTATAAACTTAGCCTTTCAATGCTCAAGATTGTTTTTGGGTAATTCTATCACCCTACTCATATAATTATCTTTATACCACCGGAATTCCCCTAAATGCCTACATCGTAGTCCATTTAAAAGAGTACGCACAGTCTCATACTGATTGTTAAATATACCATTAAAATATTCTAAAGTGGTTAAGACTAAGGTATAAACAATGTATTCTCTATTAGCAACTAGGGCCATGCCGAGGTTATCAACCCCTGGAGAACTCGAAGTAGCATTAATCACAACAACTTTTGCTTCAACAGTCATATAATTATCCCACCAACCTCTGAGTTGGCCAGTAAAACCTGCAATAATCATTTTGCAAATATTTATATTTGTTTTTCTTACATTTTTACAAATAGTAGAATACATCAGCATTCTATGAACAAGAATAGTCAGTTGTCTATCAGTCAAATCGTCAAGATTCATTTCAGACCCACTATAAGAGGTATTGTTTTGATTCCAGTCCCGTTCCTTTTTCAGTACATCCTGAGGGGTAGGTCTGTTATAGTAATATGTTTGCATGATGGGTTTTTGAGCAAACTGAGTAGTATTACCACTATTCGTTTTTGGATAACCGCGAAGTTTATTAAACTTTAATGAAACATGCTCTTTAAAATCAAAAGCTTGTTCTATTTCATTAGCAAAATTTTCTGACAAATCCATCGGTTTTGCACTAATTCAGAAAACTTTTTATTAAGAAGTTCTTTTAAATCAAAAAGAGGTTTAAAGACAAAATTCTGAATCTCAGGGGGTCTTTGTACATTAGCCGAAAGTTCTGGTACCTTCTTCGAGGTAGAAGTTGTTTCAGGAGA
Organism: Solanum chiquidenum; assembly: GCA_029582725.1. Lineage (NCBI taxonomy): Eukaryota > Viridiplantae > Streptophyta > Magnoliopsida > Solanales > Solanaceae > Solanum > Solanum chiquidenum. Next base: position 17,379 of record JAJOOS010007695.1, read on the forward strand.
TTTTAAATCAGTTTTACTCTGAAACATGCATGAATAAACCCAGAATTTGCACCGTTAGTGTGATAGATTTAGAAAGGTGTCCTCTTGATATGATCTTAGGCAACTTCAAAGAGTGTGAGCCAAATTTGACATATACCTCTCTTGTGGCATACCCGTGAGTGTGTGAAACTCTTTTGAACACCACTTGAGCCTTACCTTTCTTTGGAAGAACCTTGATGAACCCTAGACCTTACTTAACCCACTACCTATAATCCTCTAGAGTTATGATTTAGTGAATAGCCAACTTAGGCCAAAAGCCTAAATTGGGGGTGTGGTGATAAGGAAAAGGAGAAGTCAAGAAGTGCAAGAAAAAGTCTCTCTAACCCATGGTATTGCAAAACAAAATGGAAACCCTCTAAAAAAAAGAAAAAAGTAAATAAAATATATATATATATATAATTTTGAATAAAAGTGAATAAGGAATTGGGTTTACAAGCAATACATAAAGAGTGAATGAAAGGATGACTTAGGAGCACTATAAGAAAAAGTGACAAGGGAAGGAAAAAGGATGTTTTGAGAACATCACATCTCACGAGGATGAAGAAGTCATTGATCCTAAATGACCATACCTTTACACTCAGACCCATTACAAGCCTTAAAAAGACCTTTTTGATCTTGAGTAAGCCGAATCGAAAGTCGATTGGAAAATAAGGGCAAAACTATGTGTGAAAACATGCATTGTGTTCCTCTTTTTGAGTGTGTGCGTTGTATCTGATTCCTGGTCTTAAATTGATTAACTTATGTGTGTGAATGTGGAATCATTCTTTGTGTGAGGGCATTTAGATACTTTCGTTGAGCTTGAACATACATTAGTAGAAAGTATTGTGAACATGAGAATCTTTGATATTGGTGTGTCACGACTTGAATATTTGCATAAGTAGTTTGAAGTCTTATTGTGTACATTCATGATTGAGTCTTATGTAGCACTATTTTAGACATCATTTTTGAACAACTGAACTTGAGGACAAGCAAAAGTTTAAGTTGGGGTGTTGATGAGTCCACATAATGGACTCATTTAGGGCATTATTTTAATGGAAATAGTGTCCTCAAATGCTTATTTTATCTCAATATCTGATGAATATGCTTAAGTTTCAGATATTTGAAGTTTTAGTGAAAGCATGGACACTTAGGCGCAAAAAGGAACAAAAAGGCTGAAAAAAATGGAGAAGCTGAAGCATGAGTATCGCCAAGCATACTTGGCGAATCGCCAAAGGGATACACTCCGCCCTTTGTTCCAGTACGCGAATCCCTGAAGGAAATGGATCAAAAGGCGAATAAAGGAGCAGTTGGCGTGTTGCCAAATAATTCCGCGAAGCAGTACTATGTCGCCCAATGACACAGATCATGACGATGTCCAAGGATGGTGCAAGACGGCGATGAACTGCACCTAAGGGAGAATCGCCGAGTCGATCGGCGATTCCAATAATGTCGCTGAGTGATCCACTGCAGCACAGATTTTTGAAAATTATAAATACTCATTGAGAGTTATAACTTAATATCGGATTTTAGAAAGATACTTTAGTGTAAATTTTAGACAATATAATTTTTAGTACTTTTTACTTTCAAGCTTGGAGAGGGTTTTGGAAAACTTGAAGAAAGGAGTTCATCTTCCCCAAGTTGGAAGTGGGTCTTCTCTATTCGTCTTCCTTTGCTGAAATCAAGGTTTAATTTCTTATACCCATTTTATTTCAGTATCATTTTAGGTGTATTTTGTTATTTCTTGATGTGTTGCTAAAAACCCCCATTCTTGGGGTGTGATTTAGCAAATATGTGTTGATATTATTGTTGGGTCTTGCTTGCTGATAGGTTAGATGTATTTTAATGGCGATTTCACCTACTGGTTGTGGTTTAAGTTAATGGGTTTGTAGTTGCAAATACAAAGCCACTCATGTGTTTTTGGCTTGCCCTAGAGGGAGGTCGCGAAACCAAGACCGCTAGACTGATGGCCTAAGGAGTGGGCCGACATTAGGTTCAGCCCAAGTGGGTGAGCCCTAGTCCCATATCATAACACTCATCTCGAGAGAGTGAGTGGGGTAAGGCGTAGGCTGGTCTTCATGCGGCAAATGGGTGTCCGAGAAGAACGCATTTGAAAAGGGGTAAGTTGCCCGAGAGGGAACTTATTTCCATCTAAATCTTAGCCTAGTCACTATTATCTTGCAAATTTCCTATCGAAAGCATGTACCCAACTATTTATCTCAACTTGTATTGCCATCACACCCTAAGAACTTGTCCCCATACTTGATTTTCTTGTTATTTTTGTTGTTTTAGCTATACTTGTGACAAAACCCCAAATTTATATTTGACACTTTTGTGTCTCCCTTTGATTTACAATGTTTTTAATCGTTTATGTCTTTAGCTATGACTAGTTAGAACTAGATTTTATTTTTCAATTAATTCTCAAGACCGCTCCTTTGGGACATGACCCCAACCCTCGGTTGTGTTACTATATTATCGACGATCGTAGACACTCGAACCATAGTTAGTGTCGTTGGTCACGATAAGCATCAATATGCAACCTTACCAAGATGCCTCAAAATCTGATATGGGCCTACAAAATGAGGACTAAGTTTCCCTTTCTTCCTAAACCTCATTACACCCTTCATGGGTGACATTTCCAAGCAAACCCAATCATGCACATCAAATTCAAGGTCTCTCCTTCTAACATTTGAATAAAACTTTTTACGACTTTGGGCCATTCTCAACCTCTCTCTTATGAGTTGAACCTTCTAAATAGCCTCATGAACTAACTCGGGTCCTATCAAAGCAACCTCACCCACCTCAAACCATACGATAAGGGATCTAAATCTCTTACCATAAAGAGCCTCAAATGGAGCCATACCAATAATCGAATGGTAGCTATTATTATAGGTAAATTCTATCAAAGGCAAATGGTCATCCCAATTTCCCTTGAAATCTATCACACAAGCCCTCAACATGTCTTCCAATGTTTTGATAGTTCTTTCCTCTTGCCCATCGATTTGGGGGTGAAAAGTTGTGCTAAGCTTAACATTTGTGCCAAGTTCTAGTACTGTGAAATAAACTAAGTACCTCTATCAGAGATAATGGAAAAGGGAACTCCATGCAACCTTACCATGTGTATCAAATATAGCTTAGCATAATCTTTCGTCGTATAGGAAACCTTGACGGGAATGAAATTGGCCGACTTCGTCATTCAGTTTACTATAACTCAAATCGAATCATATTGATGTCGAGTCCGTGGTGACCCTACTATGAAGTCCATATTCAAATCTTCCCACTTCCAAGTAGGAATGCTAATAACTGGGATAAACATCCCGGTCTCTGATGCTCAACCTTCACTTGTTGGCAATTAGGACACTTAGCCACAAATTCCACAATATCCTTCTTCATTGATTCCACCAATAGATCTCCTGCAAATCACGATACATATTGGTGGCTCCCGGGAGAATAGAATACCGAGAACTATGGGCTTTTGACAAGATTTTTTCCCTCAAATCATCAACATTAGAAACACACAATTGACCTTGGTACCTTAGGACACCATCTCCTCCTTGTGAGAAAAACTCTATAGACTTCTTTAGAACCACCTCTTTCAATTCAACTAAGGTCGCATCAAGACATTGCTTTGCTTTAACACCGTCCATGAAAGACTATTCGAAACCATTATGGATCACAATACCACCCTTGGTAGAATCCACTAGTTGAACTCCCAATCGGGCCAACCTATGAACATCTCGAACCAACTATTTTCTCTCATCATTAACATGTGCAACACTACCCATGGATAACCGACTAAGGGCATCCTCCACCACATTTGCTTTACCGGGGTGATAGAGAACACTCATATCATAATCTTTCAATAACTCAAGTCACTTTCTTTGGCAAAGATTTAGATCTTTTTTGGTAAGCACATATTGCAAACTCTTGTGATCAGTAAACACATCAACATGGACCCCATACAAATAATGCCTCCAAATCATTAAGGCAAATACCACCACCGCTAATTCAAGATCGTGGGTAGGATAGCTCTTCTCAAGAACCTTTAATTTCCTTGAAGCATAGGCAATCACTTTACAATTTTACATAACCACACATCCCAATCCAACTCTAGAGGCATCACAATATACAACAAAGCCATCCGTACCTTCCGGTTAGGTCAAAACCAGAGCGGAAGTAAGTCTATCTTTCAACTCTTAGAAACTTTTCGCACAAGCTTCGGACCATATGAACTAGGCCTTCTTTTGAGTCAAAGCCATCAAAGGAGAAGCAATCGAGGAAAACCCCTCAAAAAAATCTTCTATAATAACCAGCCAAACCCAAGAATCTTCTAATATCTATCGGTAATAGAGGTCTAGGCCAACTCTTGACCGCATCTATCTTAATAGGATCTACCTCAATACCCTTGCTTGAAACTATATGGCCAAGACAAGCTACGGACCTTAACCAAAACTCACATTTGCTAAACTTGTCATAGAGTTGTTTGTCCTTGATAATTTGCAATACTATCCTCAAATAATCAAATATATTATTTCTCACTATGAACACAATTACGAACATATCAAGGTATTGTCTTAACACCCTTATTCATCAAGTTCATAAACGCCGCCTGGGCATTAGTCAATCCAAAAGACATAACCAAGAACTCATAATGACCATATCGGGTTCTAAAATCCATTTTTGGAATATCTTCCTCTTTCACCCTCAATTGGTGATAACCGATCGGAGATCAATTTTAGAGAAATAACTTACCCCTTGAAGTTGGTCAAATAAGTCATCTATTCTTGGGAGAGGATACTTGTTCTTTATGGTCACTTTGTTCAATTAGCGGTAATCCATATACATACGGAGTGAACCATCTTTATTCTTAACAAACAACACTGGTGCACCCCATAGAGAGATACTTGGTCGATTGAAACCCTTATCCAATAAGTCCTTTAACTGTTCCTTCTACTCCTTAAGTTCCACCGGAGCCATTTGTAACATCTCACAAATTGAAATAACTAGGAAGAAGCCAAGAATTGGAAATAATCATTTTTGTAAAGAACTTAAAAATAAGGAAAATTTGTTGAGTGTGTTAAGTTGAATTTTCGGTCGACTTCAAACGACCATAACTCCTAGCTCATAATAAGTTAGGTGTGTTTCCAGATATCATAGGAAATATCTTGGAATAATATTTTCAACGCCGTTGAGTTTGCATGATTCGGAGTTCGTATGACTGAGTTATGCCCATTGGAAGTTGGGCTGTTCAAATAAGGAAAGTCCAATCCGGATTTTGGAAGGTATTATGGTCCTTTCCATACCCTATGATTTTATTTCGATTTTTGGAGTTTCATTAGGGTAAAATCAGAATTAGATCAGTTTATTCAATTGGAAATTCACGCTAGGGCTTGGAGAAAAGAGAAAAGAGAAGAAAGGAGAAGAAAAGCTCAAGATTCTCCAAGAACGTGCGATTTGGTTATGGATTTCACCAAGGTTTTAATCCTACAAGGTATGTGAGACTTTCATAGCTTTGGGTTCGTTCACCCACGCGTCAAACATATTTTGGTCAGCGAAGTTCGTTCTAAAAAGGTTGAAAGATTGATGTTCTTGATATGTATTCTTGAATTTGCTGTCGTTCTTGAATTGAGCTGATATTGAGAAGTTTCTGAGATCTTTACGTCAAATTATAAAGTTTTTTTGAGTTAGGTTCTTAGATACATTTTCTGGATATCTGAATCTAAAGAGAATTTGGGGAAAAGAACCGAGTTTAGGCGATTTGGGGCTGAAAAATGAAGAAGGAACAAGTCGGGCAAATCTGGGTACCAAGTCTACGTCGCGGACCTGTTCCTCAGATTTGGTAAATTCTTCCTCGCGTCGTGAAGCGGTCACGGACCATTCTGCCTCAAAAATTATTTTCACAACCAAAAATTTAAATACACCTCCGCGTCGCGGACTAGTTCCAGGCAGTGATTTCTTGATCTTTCCTCATGTTTAGCTATCTAAAATCACTCTTAAACATCATGAGATCTTTCCTATCACAAATCACAATCCTTGAATCCATAATTCAATTCAAGGAAATTTAAGAGTCAAGTCAAGAGAAGTTAAGATCCAAGTCAAGAGAAGTTAAGATCCAAGTCAAGAAAAGTTAAGAGTCAAGTCAAGAGAAGTTCTTAGAATTTTCCAAAAGTCTTTTACAAATGTTTTAACTTTTTTTTAAGACTTAAGTTTTGAGTTGATTAAAGAGTAAAGATTGAAGTCATTTCTTCAAAAGAGTACATCGGGACTATGTATTCCCAAAACGTAAATGTTTGCACATGTAAACAAGAAGAGAAACTGACATTTCCAAAAGAGCCTTTGAGCTAGTTTTCAGTAAAGAGTAAGAGTAAAGTTCTTTTTCAAAGATTATTCAGGAACTAAGTATTCCCATGAGTTGAAATGTTCTCACATTTGAGCAAGAAAGGAAACTGAGATTTCCAAGAGAGCTTTTAAGCTAAGTTTTTGAGTAATTATCTCAAACCAAAGAAAGAAGTTATGTTTTTAAACATATGAGCTAAGTATTTTGGGAGTAGTATTGAGCACTGATATGGGGACGAGTTTGAATTCAGATAAGTCACGTCTCCATAAACCATGTAGCCATCATAGGTAGTAAAGGATCATACTTTTAAGATGACTCTTTAAGATGCTTTAAACATAGACTAGTGGATCCACTTAGTTAAGGCATTCTATTTGACGGCAACGTATAGGACAGTTCTGGCAGCTTGGGCAAGACGTTGTATCACCACTTAGGCTCATAGTGGTGGTTGTTGGTTAGAGAAACTCCCACAGAAACTATATTATTTTATTATATTAGTAAAGTTGAGTTTGTCATTGCATTTTGTTTAACGAACTAAGTTGTTTTCTACTGTTTTAAAGGCTTTCTATATATTGCATGTGTTTTATTGCTTTATATTGAATTAAGTTATTCATGAGTTGAGTAAAGCCAAGGTAAGTGTTTCTTTCATATTATTTTCAAGCCTATGTATGTTTAAAATTTGAACTCGCATACTCGTACATTCAATGTACTGATGCCAGTTGGCCTGCATCGTCTTATGATGCAGATACAGGTAACCAAGATCAGCACACAGCGGTTCATTGATCCAGTTGAGCATTCAGAGTCTTGTGGTGAGCCTCCTTACTTTCCGGAGGATCCCTATTTATATTGCTTTAGTAGTTTTCAGTTGTTAGGATGATCGGGGATCTTGTCCCGAGATCCATCTTGGTTATTAGAGGCTTCATAGAGAGATAGTCAGTTAGTTCATTTGTCTTTATCTTGTTATGGATTTATGTTCAGTTTGAGTTGCCACTTTGGCTATGTTAAATGTTTATTTCTAAAACAATATGAGTTTAGTTCGAGACAGTTGAGTTATCTTACATTTGAGTTCTTTTCTTAAATGCTTAAAGTCTTCCGTTGAGTAAGTAAGCCAGGCCAAGGGTTCGCTTTGGGCCAGCAATGGTTCTCGAGTGCCAGTCCCGTCTAGGGTGTAGACTTGGGGCGTGACAAACTTGGTATCAAAGCCAGGTTTTCAAGAGTCCTAGGGAGTCTACGAAGCCGTGTCTGTAGAGTCCTAGTTATCGGTGTGAAGTGCGCCACATCTATAATTAGGAGGGTGCAACATTTAGGAAATTCCTTCACTTCTTTCATATTCATTTCGTGCGTTAAAGTTTTATCTCTAAAAAGTTTCTTTCTAACTCATGCTTGCGCATAACTGATTGTGAGTTGGGCTGTTTTTAGAGTGCTTTCAAGGGGCGTTTCTTTCCCCGTGAGCTAAGGGAACCAAAAAGATGGTTGTCGACATGAGGAGTGGGATGAATCTGTTTGTTGCTAGGTTGTCTCGTCTGTCAAGTAAGGAAGGTAAGGCAGCCATGCTAATAGGTGACATGGACGTAGCAAGGCTGATGATCCATGTGCAATAAATTGAGGAGGACAAGTTGAGGGATAGGAAAGAGTTCAAGAATAACAGGGCTAAAGCATCAGGGAATGAATCCAAACAGCAAAAGAGTAATGTGAATCGGTCTTCTTTCCAACATAAGTAGAAAGAACCTGCTTCATTAGCTGCTAGTGCACCTGCACCAAAGAACAAATGTGAGCACAATAGTCAGAATTCTCAGAACTTCAGAGCTAGACCTGCGCATTCGCAAGGTAGTAAGGCACAAGGGGGGGTACTAGGACTTCTACATGTGCTAAGTGTGGTAGGAGCCACTCAGGGGTGTGTCGTGATGTCTCAACTATTTGCTTCAAGGGTGGCCAGAATGGTCATTTTATGAGAGAGTGTCCTAAGAACAGGCAGAGAAATGGTAATGGGGGTAATAGATCCCAGTCTTCTTTAGTTGCTCCACCAGATAGAGCTGCATTTAGATGAGCTACTTCAGGGGCAGGCGGAGAAGGAAACTGTCTTTATGCTATCACTAGTCGTCAAGAGGAAGAGGATTCGCTAGATGTTGTCACTGGTAGGATCAAAGTCTTTAATTTTGATGTTATTCCTGAGAAACTTAGTGAACCGTTCAATATTTCTACACCTGTTGGTGAGTCTATTCTAGCAGAGAGAGTCAATCGTGATTGTCCCATTTCCGTTAATCACAAGAGTACCATGGCTGATTTAGTTGAATTAGACATGGTCGAATTTGATGTCATTCTAGGTATGGACTGGCTTCATGCATGTTATGGATCAATAGATTGTAGAACTCGAGTAGTCAAGTTCCAGTTTCCAGTGAACCAGTTATAGAGTTGAAGAGCAGTTCAACAGTGCCTAAGGGTCGTTTTATTTCGTACCTTAAGGAAAGAAAGTTAGTTTCTAAGGAGTGTGTCTATCACTTAGTCCGAGTTCATGACTCTAGTGTTGAGATACCTCATATTCAGTCAATTGCATTAGTAAAAGAGTTTCTAGAATTTTTTCCAGATGATCTTCCCGGAGTCCCTCCTTAGAGAGAAATAGACTTCGGTATAGACATTCTTCCAAATACTCATCCTATATCTATTTCTCCATATAGAATGGCTCCACCAGAGTTGAAAGAGATTAAAGAGCAATTGAAAGATCTCCTTGATAAGGGCTTTATTCGAACAAGTGTCTCACCTTGGGGCGCTCCGGTCTTATTTGTGAGAAAGAAAGATGGTTCCCTTAGGATATGTATAGATTACCATCAGTTGAACAAGGTTACCATCAAGAATAAGTATTATATTCTGAGAATTGATGATCTTTTCGATCAGTTCAGGGTGCTACTTGTTTCTCTAAGATAGACCTCAAATTAGGCTACCATCAGTTGAGGGTAAGGGAATGTGATATTCCTAAGACAGCTTTCAGAACCTGTTATGGTCATTATGAGTTCCTAGTTATGTCCTTTGGTTTGACCAATGCGCCTGCAACATTTATGGACCTTATGAATAGAGTATTCAAACCTTATTTAGATATGTTTGTTATCATATTCATTGATGACATACTAATCTATTTGAGGAATGAAGAAGATCATGCTAGTCATCTCAGAATAGTTCTTCAAACTCTAAAAGATAGAGAGTTATATGCCAAGTTCTCTAAGTGTGAGTTTTGGCTTGAGTCTGTGGCATTATTAAGCCACATAGTGTTTGGAAAGGGAATTAAAGTTGATACTCAGAAAATTGAGGCAGTGCAGAATTGCCCTAGACCCACATCTCCAACTGATATTAGGAGTTTATTGGGGTTGGCTAGCTATTATAGAAGGTTCATCGAGGGATTTTCATCTATTTCATCTCCTTTGACCAAGTTAACTCTATAAAAAAATAAAGTTTCAATAGTCTGAAGCTTGTGAGAAAAGCTTTCAGGAATTGAAAAAGAGGTTGACTACTGCCCCAGTGTTGACCTTACCAGAAGGTACGCAAGGCTTTGCTGTCTATTGTGATGCATCTAGAGTTGGTCTGGATTGTGTGTTAATGCAAAATGGCAAAGTTATAGCTTATGCCTCCAGACAGTTGAAAGTTAATGAGAAGAATTACCCAACCCATGATCTAGAGTTGGCTGCCGTAGTATTTGCTTTGAAAAATATGGCGTCATTATCTCTATGGTGTGCATGTGGATGTGTTCACCGATCACAAGAGTCTTCAGTATGTGTCAGAAAGAGCTTAATCTCAAACAAAGGAGGTGGTTAGAATTACTCAAGGATTATGACATGAGTATTCTTTACCACCCAGGTAAGGCTAATGTTGTTAGTGATGCTTTAAGCATGTTATCTATTGGTAGTACCGCCCATGTTGAGGAAGAAAAGAGAGAGTTAGTGAAAGATGTGCATAGACTTGCACGTTTAGGAGTCCGACTGATGGATTCCATAGAAGGAGGAGAAGTGGTGATGAATGGGGCTGAATCATCATTAGTGTCAGAAGTAAAAGAAAAGCAAGACCAAGATCCTATTTTTCTTGAATTGAAGGCAAATGTTCATAAGCAAAAAGTAATGGATTTTGAACAAGGGGGAAATGGTATGTTGAGGCATCAAGGCAGACTGTGTGTACCAAGGGTGGATGGACTCTAAGAGAGGATAATGGAGGAAGCTCATAGCTCCAGATATTCCATTCATCTGGGTTCCACAAAGATGTATCGCGACTTAAGAGAAGTCTATTGGTGGACTAGTATGAAGAAGGGCATTATAGAATTTGTTGCTAAGTGCCCGGATTGCCAAAAAGTTAAAGTAGAACACCAAAGGCCCGGTGGTTTGGCTCAGAATATAGAACTTCCAGAATGGAAGTGGGAAATGATCAATATGGACTTCATCATGGGTTTACTGATGAGTCCAAATATTGGACTCATTTAGGGCTTCATTTTAATAGAAATAGTGTCCTCAAATGCTTATTTTATCTCAATATCTTATTAAATGCTTAAGTTTTAGGTTTTTGAAGTTTGAGTAGAAGCATGGACACTTAGGGGAAAAAAGGAATGAAAAGGTTGTAAAGAACAAGAAAATGAAGGCCTAAGGATCGCCGAGTTCACTTGGTGAATCGCCAAAGGGTCTCACTTAGCCTTTTGTTCCAGTGTGCTTAGCCCTGAAGGAAAGGATCAAGTCGGCGGAAAAAGGGAGCAGTCGGCGTGTCGTCGAATAGTTTCGCGAAGCAGTACTATGTCGCCAAATGACACAGAGACGATGCCGAAGGACGGTGCAAGATGGCGATGAACTACACCAAAAGGCGAATCGCCGAGTTGATCGGCGATTCCGACTAATGTCGCCGAGTAATCCGCCACAGCACATATTTTTGAAAACTATAAATACTCGTTGAGAGTTATAGCTTATTATCAAATTTTAGTATTATATTTTTATTATCAGATTTTGGATTTAGTACTATTTTTATTTTACTCTCAAGTTTGAAGAGGATTTTGGAAACTTGAAGAAAGGAGTTCATCTTCCCCAAGTTGGAAGTGGGTCTTCTCTATTCATCTTCCTTTGCTTAAATCAAGGTTTAATTTCTTATACCTATTTGATTTCATTATTATTTTAGGTGTATTTTGTTATTTCTTGATGTGTGGCTAAAAACCCCCATTCTTGGGGTGTGATTTAGCAAATATGTGTTGATATTATTGTTGGGTCTTGCTTGCTGGTAGGTTAAATGTATTTTAATGGTGATTTCACCTAGTGGTTTTGGTTTAAGTTAATGGGTTTGTAGTTGGAAATACAAAGCCACCCATGTGTTTTTGGCTTGCCCGAGAGGGAGGTCGTGAAACCAAGACCACTAGACTGATGGCCTAAGGAGTGGGTCGACATGAGGTTCAGCCCGAGAGGGTGAGCCCTAGTTCCATATCCTAACACTCAGCTCGAGAGAGTGCGTGGGGTAAGGCGTAGGCTGGTCTTCATGCGGCAAATGGGTGTCCGAGATGAATGCATTTGAAATGGGGTAAGTTACCCGAGAGGGAACTTATTTCCATCTAAAGCTTAGCCTAGTCACTAATATCTTGCAAATTTTCTATCGAAAGCATGTACCCAACTATTTATCTCAACTTGTATTGCGTTCACACCCCAAGAACTCGTCCACATACTTGATTTTCTTGTTATTTTTATTGTTTTAGCTATACTTGTGACAAAATCCCAATTTGATATTTGACACTTTTGTGTCCCTCCTTTGATTTACAATGTTTTTTAATCGTTAATTTCTTTAGCTACGACTAGTTAGAACTAGATTTTATTTTTCTATCAATTCTCGAAACCACTCCCTTGGGAGACAACTCCAACCCTCGGTTGGGTTACTATATTATCGACGATCGTAGACACTCAAACCATAGTTAGTGTCATTGGTAACGATAAGCATCAAAATGGCACCGCTGTTGGGGAGTTGTGTTATTTGATAATTGTTAGATTAGTAGAATTCTTGTTCTTCTTAGTTGTAGTTTGCTAACCTAATTCTTAGTTTTGTCTTGCTTGTTTGTGTATTGAGACAGGATAATGAATATACATGATGGGGATGGTGGACCAATGGAGCACCTCCCAATAGAAGTGATAAGATTCAGGGATCACATCCTGAACTTCAAACATCTAGAAGGAGAATATTTTCATAAGTCGTGGCTGAGGTTTAAAACACTATTGATACAATGCCCAACTCATGAAATCCCCAACTTAGTTCTACTAGAATGCTTCTATAGGAGTCTAAATCCCGAAAACAAAAGGTTAATCGACCGACTTATGCTAGGTGGTCGTGAGAAATACTCCTATGAGACCGCAGCCAAATTCCTTGACTTTGTGGTTAAAACCAACAAGGATACTGAGCAAGACCAGCAATAATCATTTTGCTGGGTCAGATGGATAACTTGACCCAAAAGGTCGAGGAACTGGAGGTGGTGTCCAAAGAGAAGAGCAAATACATGCCACCTATTGAGCAGGGAAGATCTATGGACATTCAAAATAAATGTATCGAAGATATGTTATTAACCATTCTTCAAAGGCTAAATGAGCAAGATAGAGTGCTAGAGAAGATTAGAGAAAATGTAGAAGTGCTAAATCAGATGAGCAGTTCTCACTCTAGTTATATTCAGCTAATTGAAACTTTGTTGGGTCATGTAATGCCTAATCTCCATCAGGCACAAGACAAGGGGTTGCCAAATGATGCTTTGGCTGACCCCAAAAGTGAAATCTAGGTGTTAACCTGCGTCGTGCCACGACGTTAACTAAGGCGTTGTTTGAAAGGCAACCCAAAACACTTAACTACTTTAATTTTGTTATTTTTGAAATAAAGGTATTTTGATTTTGTAGGATTGGGGCATGAAAAGTCTGTGAAAAGTGCAGGATGTGTGACTCAAGTCCAATTGGCGAAGCGCCGACAAGATCGGTGACCGCTACAAAGACCGCCATTTGGATCCTCACTTTGACTAAGAGTCCTATAAAATTTAGCGAGAAAGATGAAAAATCGGTGGATCGCTGAGTAGCGAAGCAAATCCTACTAATGTCGCTAAATGGGTGAGATCTGGATGGGTTTTATAAACCACGGGCATTAACTTTCAACCTTTTTACATAGCCCCTCACTCTCGATTCTCGCAAAATCGCATCTACTTAGTATTTTCATTATTTTTGCAAATTGTAAGTATTTTAGCTGCCTGAGTAGTGCTTGGATCTGTCATAACCTGCTGCTTAGCATCACAATCTCGATCTAATCTGCCTAAAAGGTTGGCTCTCCAAACCCTGCATTTAATTGTTATATGTATGCTCTCATTGCAAGTAATTTCATCCTATGTCATGTGATGTGCCTTTGTGATAAATTTAGACTAATCAACGTGCTAAGGCGAGTTTGCCGAATTACTTGGCGATTCGCCAAATTATCCCATCTTGCCTTTAACTTCATGCTGCTTGTAATCAGTGTTCTGTAACTTTCGGTCAGATATATTGATCGCCAAAATCAATCGGCGATTCGCCGATTTATTCGGCAAGTCCTTCTGTAATCATGTTTCTCTAAACTTGATTTAGTTGTTTTAACTTTTTAGAATTCTTTGCAGAAATGGCTAGATCCAAAGTTGAAGGAAGAAGGAAGAAGCAAGCCACTCCAAAGTAGAACAAAAGGGATTACAATGAACGAGGGTGCAGATACATTCAGAAGCAAAGTTGCTAAACTTTCCACAACTTGCGAAAAAGGGAAGGGTAAACACAAGGCCCTTGAATTATCAGATGCAAGCACTGAAAATAATGGCTTTTATAGATATGACCCCAACCCATCAAAATCAAAGGTGTAGGTTCTATTGAGAATGATATGTCAACAGCACAGAGGGCTGAGCGGCGAATTAAGAAGCTGAATGATTCATCCAGGGCCAGGACTCCCCAGCCTACAATTACTACACCTCCAGTTCCAGCACAGACAAAGGTATTAGCACCTCCAGTACAAGGTCCTCAGCCTAGATCAAAAAATCGAGCAAAGACTGAGGTACTGAGGAAATTTTTGAAAGAAAAGCGCCTGTCCATAGACAGGGTTATAGAAAGATACCCAGAGATAATGGAGTGTCTGAGATACCACAAGTTCCAAATCTTCACCAAACCCCATGGCCCTTATATTCCAAACTGGAGAAGAGAGTTCTACAGTGCATATAGTGCACGAATACCCCAGTAAAAGCAACTAGCAGCAGCCTTCAAAGAAGTTAGCTTTGTTGTTTTCAGAGGCAGGAGAGTGAAGTGCCTAATGCAAAAATTGTCAGAATAAAATCTGCATTCCTCACTTGTTCATTTTGGTTAAAAATCAGATTTACCCTCCAATTATACTTGGCACTCCTTTCATAAATGCAATTTATCCTTTCACAAGGATCGACGCGAAAGGTTTTTCAGCTAATTAAAAAAATAATGAGATAACATATTCATTTGTTACAGATCCGGTAACCAGAAATATTAATGCCTTGATTAAAATGAAGTAGAGTCATGTGGACCCTTTACAACTGGAGCTATTCAGCATGAATATATTCGACTCCCTGAAATCTGCTAGGGTAAAGGAAAAAATCAAATTAATTTTCGAGCAGATTGCCGTTGATATTTGCGCAGATCATCCCAGTGCTTTTTGGAATCGCAAGAAGCATATTGTGACTCTTCCATATGAAGAAGGATTTTATGAGGATGATATCCCTACTAAATCTCGGCCCTGCCAAATGAACGTTGAGTTAGTAAACTTCTGCAAACCTGAGATTGATAATCTCTTACAAAAGGGTTTGATAAAACCATCCAAGTCTCCTTGGTCATGCACAACCTTCTATGTTAATAACGCGGCTGAAAGGGAACGAGGCGTTCCAAGATTGGTTATCAACTATAACCCTTTAAATAAAAATTTAAAGTGGATTAGGTATCCTATTCCAAATAAAAATGATGTATTGTCCAAATTATACGATGCCAATATATTTTCAAATTTTGATTTAAATCAGGCTATTTGCCAAATTCAAATCTTTAAAGAGCATTCTTACATAATTGTTTTTAATGTCCCGTTTGGACAATACGAATGGAATGTAATGCCTTTTGGTTTTAAAAACGCCCTTTCTGAATTTTAGAAAATTATGAATGATATTTTCAACCCATATATGGATTTTATTATCGTTTATACCGATGACATTCTAGTATTTTCAAAGACATTTGAAATGCATATCAAGCATCTTGACATTTTCAAGAAGGTTGTAATACAAAATGGTTTGGTTATTTCAAAACCCAAAATGAGTTTATTCCAAACAGATGTTCGATTTTTAGGGCATCAAATATGTTAGGGGAAGATTACCCCCATTCAAAGAGCCATTGATTTTGCTGACAAGTTTCCTGATGTTATTACAAACAGGACTCAGTTACAGAGATTCTTGGGAAGTTTAAATTATATCTCCCCATTTTACAATAAAACCTCTAGAGACTTGGCGCCGTTATATGACAAGCTAAAGAAGGATCATAAGTCTCCTTGGATTGAAAGTCTTATCAACTTGGTCAAAGAAATCAAGCGGCGAGTACAATCACTATCGTGCTTAGTTCTAGCAAACCCTGCTTGGCAAAAGATTATTGAGATAGATGCGTCCAACATTGGATATGGTGAAATTCTCAAACAGATTAATCCCCATGATAAGAGCGAATATTTGATCAGGTTTCATTCAGGCAAATGGAATGAAGCCCAGAAGAAATATAAGATAGTAGCACATGAAATGTAACCATCGTTAAATGCATTCTAAAATTTCAGGACGATTTGTACAACCAGAAGTTTTTGATAAAAATTGACGCTCAATCGGTCAATTTATGCTTGACAAAGATTTCAAGCACGATGCTTTGAAATTGATATTCGCTAGGTGGAAAGCACAATTAGCCCCTTTCGACTTTGAAATTCAGTATAAAAAGGGAGTTAATAACTCTTTACCATATTTCTTATCTAGGGAATACATTCAGTAATTATGTTTTTCCAAATCTTTCTTGATAATGCAACTCTCATTACTATACTGAGGGTTCTTACTCCTTTACCTAAAGATATGAAAAAATATATTATTCAGGAAATTGTGAATGATATCTTGAGTGAAGATTTCTCTCATATTCAGAGAGAATATTATTCAGATGATTATCTGACAAATTATTTTTTGAAATGATAACGAAAAGGTGCTACGTTTGCAGGATGGATTTACGTCAAGGGAAGAGCAGCCCCGAGCAGAGGTAATTATGGTAATCCGTCATACGGAGCCATGGCCAAATCATCACAGGGATCATCATACAGATCCGACTCAAATTCCCCAGTTATACAAACGGGAAAAAGAACTTTGATCAAAAAGACTTCTTCCCAAGAAGAGTCTTCATCTAGTTCGTAGCAATTGGTTAATTTGGAAGATAGTCCATTATATGCTCATATGCAGGCCTACCTGGAGGGCAAGAAGCAAAAGGACAATCCCAATATGTAAGACATGCCTCATCTAAAAGTATGTGATTCATTAACTCACTAGGTGACTTTTACTTATCTCTTCGCTAGAGTCGCTATGTCTTATAACAATCCCAATATAAATAATTTATTAAATACTTGATTAGACTGAAATTCCTCTTTTACAAATGTAAATGACTTAAACGTTTTATAATATATTAAAGAGATAATTCTTAAAATATTAATTACCATATTATCCCTTCCCCTTTCTTTCCGGGCATAGCTACATCTGTCTGAGGGTGTCAGTTGAACATTCAGTGCAAAACTATATTATGCATATATACTAAATGTTATTTATCATACATATATGCTAAACCTTGAATGTATTCTTGAACCCCCTTATCAAAATTTCACTGCTTCTGTCTAAATCTATTTATTTTCCTTACATTTGACACTCCTTTGTATTTCTCCATTCCTCTATTCTCTCTTCACCAATTCAATCAACAAATCTACCATCTGATTTTGTTGGAATGCATCCGTCTTTTTGGTGTGTTTTTTTCTCTCTTAGATTTTTAAAATTTTACATTCTAAAGAAAAAGTATTTTTATTTGGGCTTAAATTTTTTGTTCAAATTCTTGTACTTTTAAAGTATTTACAATATTAAGCATGAGATAAACGTGCAACACACGTGTTTGAGACTAGTCGAAAATTCTAACTTTGCCGCTACTATCTTTAAATTAATTTATTTCCCTCACATTTTCACACTCCTCTGCATTTTTCTATTCCTCTCTGCTCTCTTCACCAATCCAATCAACTAATCTACCACCTGATTTTGTCGGAATACATCATTTTTTGTGTGTTTTATCTTTATTGGACTTAATTTAATTTTCTAATTAAAAATATCATATATTTATTTGGGCAAAGAAATTTAGTTTAAATTCTTGTACTTTTAATGTATTTATAATATTAAGCATGGGATACACGTACATCACACGTGTTTGAAAACTAGATCAGATTGCAATAGTTGAAAAAGAAACTAAAATGATACTAGATCGCATTGCAAAATGAGAAACAAAATTAAAAATTGTATCAAAACGACTACCTCATAAAACTGTGTAAAAAAACCATAAAAAAGAAATTAGTCTATACTATATTTTACTATAGTACCAATTTTTTGTATATATAATAATACAAGAATACACCATAAATTTTTGAATATATCATATTACAATGGTGGAAACAATTTAAAATATTTCAGAAAAAAAAAGATAAAATATATATCAGATCAGATTACAATACCGGAAAATAGGTAACACTATTAGAGATGCTCCCTCATGTTTGAGGTACTTAAAAATAATCACTTAAATATATTTATGAGTGATTTAGTCATTAAAGTTTGTTAATAGAGAACATTTTCCGTTATTGTCTTATATTTTAACGATTGTTTATATAACTAAAACTATGAAAAAATAATATAATAAAAAATTCATTTTTGACTGTGTAATTATTGTAGTTTTTACAATTTTTTATATCTTGTGCAACTTTTACTAGTTCTTAAAATCTTATTCTAGTGTGTGACTTAGATTTTAAAAGTTGTAATGTTTGAGATTTAACGGAAACATGTAACTCTGTTCCCCATAGTTCTTGTTATGTTGTGACTTCATTCTTTCGATATTTATATACTTTGTAAAGAGTGAGACATGCCTCAATTTGTGTCTCCAAGTATGCAATTCATTAACTCACAAGGTGACTTTTACATATCTCATCGCTAGAGTCACTATGTCATATAACAATCCCAATATAAATAATCTATTAAATACTTGATTAGATTAAAATTCCTCTTTTACAAACGTTTTAAAATATATTAAAGATACTAATTCTTAAAATATTAATTACCATATTATCTCTTCCCCTTTCTTTCAGGGCGTAGCTACGTAGGTCTGAGGGGGTCAGTTGAACATCTTCAGTGCAAAACTATATTATGCATATATAGTAAATGTTATTTCTCATACATATATGCAAAACCTTGAATGTATTCTTGAAGCCACTTATCAAAAATTTTAATTTCACTGCTTCTGTCTTTTATATCTATTTATTTTCCTTACATTTGACACTCCTTTGTATTTCTCCATTCCTCTATTCTCTCTTCACCAATTCAATCAACAAATCTACCATCTGATTTTGTTGGAATGCATCCGTCTTTTTGGTGTATTTTTTTCTATATTAGATTTTTTTTTAAAATCTTTCAAAAGAAAAAATATTTTTATTTGGGCTAAAAAAATTTGTTCCAATTCTTGTACTTTTAAAGTATTTACAATATTAAGCATGGAATACACGTGCAACACACGTGTTTGAGACTAGTCGAAAATTCTAACTTTACCACTGCTATCTTTAAATTAATTTATTTCCCTCACATTTTCACACTCCTCTACATTTTTCTATTCCTCTCTGCTCTCTTCACCAATCCAATCAACTAATCTACCACCTGATTTTGCCGGAATACATCATTTTTTGTGTGTTTTATCTTTATTGGACTTAATTTAATTTTCTAATTAAAAATATCATATATTTATTTGGGCAAAGAAATTTAGTTTAAATTCTTGTACTTTTAATGTATTTATAATATTAAGCATGGGATACACGTACATCACACGTGTTTGAAAACTAGATCGGATTGCAATAGTTGAAAAAGAAACTAAAATGATACTAGATCGCATTGCAAAATGAGAAAAAAAATTAAAAATTGTATCAAATCGACTGCCTCATAAAACCATATAAAAGAAATTAGTCTACACTATATTTTACTATAGTACCAAATTTTTGTATATATAATAATACAAGAATACACCATAAAGTATTGAATAGATCATATTAAAATGGTGGAAACAATTTAAAATATTTCAGAAAAAAAGATAAAATATATATCAGATCAGATTATAATACCGGAAAATATGTGACACAATCAGAGATGCTCCCTTATGTTTGAGGTACTTAAAAATAATCACTTAAATATATTTATGAGTGATTTAGTCATGAAAGTTTGTCAATAGTGTCAATTTTCCCTTATCGTCTGATATTTTAACGATTGTTTATTTAACTAAAACTATGAAAAAATAATATAATAAAAAAATCATTTTTGACTTTGTAATTTTTGTAGTTTTTACAATTTTTTATATCTTGTGCAACTTTTACTACTTTTTAAAATCTTATTCTATTTCTGACTTAGATTTTAAAAGTTGTAATTTTTGAGATTTAACGGAAACATGTAACTCTGTTCCCCATAGTTCTTGTTATGTTGTGACTTCATTCTTTCGACATTTATATACTTCTAAAGAGTAAGACATGCCTCAATTCTTGTCTCCAAGTATGTGATTCATTAACTCATTAGGTGACTTTTACTTATCTCTTAGCTAGAGTCGCTATGTCTATAACAATCCCAATATAAATAATCTATTAAATACTTGATTAGATTGAAATTCCTCCTTTACAAACGTTTTAAAATATATTAAAGATACTAATTCTTAAAATATTAATTACCATATTATCTCTTCCCCTTTCTTTCAGGGCGTAGCTACGTAGGTCTGAGGGGGTCAGTTGAACATCTTCAGTGCAAAACTATATTATGCATATATAGTAAATGTTATTTCTCATACATATATGCAAAACCTTGAATGTATTCTTGAAGCCACTTATCAAAAATTTTAATTTCACTGCTTCTGTCTTTTATATCTATTTATTTTCCTTACATTTCACACTCCTTTGTATTTCTCCATTCCTCTATTCTCTCTTCACCAATTCAATCAACAAATCTACCATCTGATTTTGTTGGAATGCATCCGTCTTTTTGGTGTATTTTTTTCT
>JAJOOS010007696.1:0-59976 GCA_029582725.1 Solanum chiquidenum
GGTATTATTTAATTGAGAAAAAATAAAATATTGTTATTTAATTATTTGTTTAATACCGACATCAAGAGGTCGGTTTTCAATTTTTCCGGGAAAAATTCCGACCTCCAGATGTCGGAATTTTATTTTCCCGCTTTATTTTGCATAAAAAACGACTACTTGTAAATACCGACCTCCGGAGGTCGGAAATTACCGACCTCCATTTGAGGTCGGAAATTTTTAGATTGGTATTCACTGTTTTTTTAGTAGTGATGGTTAATAGTATATATCCTAACAATCTCCCACTTAGATATGCAATCTTAAAAATTGTTAGAATACTATGTTTAAACACATGATTAATAGTATATACCGTAACAACAAGAACTTTGAAGACATGAATTCTGTACGTAATGAATTTCCTTTAGGATATTTGATGTCTAAATTTGCAATAACATTTACTCAATTTTAAAGAAATAAAGAATAATATGAAAAATTATTTTCCCCATCTCCAAGTTATTTGTCATAATTTTATTTTATCTACTCTTAAAAAAAAAATACTCCTTTCGTTTTTAAATACCAGTTTTTTTTTTGCACGCCCCTTTAACATTAACTAGCGGTTAGTTTGACTAAATTACACTTATTTATTAATCCTCTCTATTTAGAATTGTGTTTGAATTATTAATTCTATCTTATTTAATCGGTCTTGTAAATAAGTTGTTATTTGGGTGATAGGCAAATATTAGATCAAGAATGCGGTGACACATATAGATTGAGACTAATAAAATTCAACGATTAAAAAATGTGAGTGGTCTATGACCTGTAGACACAATCTATCCAAAAATAGTTTAAAAATAAGTATAAGTTGATAAAAACAACCATGCTAGAAATACGGGACTCGAGAGGTGCCTAATACCTTTCCCTCGGTCAACAGAATTCCTAACCCGAATTTCTAATTTGTTGACCAAAATCAAAGAGTCATTTTCTTTTGAATCAAAGATTCAAAAAAAGGTGACTGAAACACCATAACTCAATTTCAAGTGGTGACTCTGGAAAAAAATATCTCTATTCAGTATTGTCACTTACATTGAAAAAACTCTCTACGTTGTCAGAAAAAGGGGTGTGACATCTTTGACGACTCTGTTGGGGAACGAACTAGAACTCAAGCTTTGTTATATTGATTTTTATTAGTTTTTGGATATATTGTGTATGATGTCCTAATGTGCTACTTGTTGCTCATTTATCACTTTGATGTTGTTGAATTGTATATAATTGTCTTCTCTCGCACATTCCATCTAAGTCTCTAAAAAATAGGGTAGCAGAGAATGCAGTTATGCATCACACCTTTTGTTGAGATAAAACTGGAGTGTTTTGACACTCAGTGAAAGAATTTTTAGTCACGCATGCTAAGTGGGGTTGGACCAACAATGAAATTGAAATTGCGCTGCTACTGATGAGCTAGTTTTCCCTCCATTGCTCGAGTTGTCCACTCGGATAAGCCAGTTTAGACACCTATTTCCTTCAGGTTTAATCATAGTAAAACTGAAATACATATATATTTATCCCTAGTAGGCTCTGCTTATTTTCATCATTTGTATTTCACTTAGTAGGGATCGACACAAGGGTCAAATTAGTCTAGGACACGAGTCCCTCTTTTTGACCAACATGTTAATTCTATATGCTATTTGTAAATATTATTTGTAAGGTCTTTGCATATTGACCAATTTTAGGCTGATCAATTAAATGAAGGAAAAGTTAACCTTCAATTTTACATGAAAAAAGAAGAAGAAAAAGAAATAGGGAGAAAACACAAAAAAAAAGAACAAGATCATGCATTTTTTTAAAACGGAAATTTCAAAAAAATAATAATCACTTTTTAATAAGAATCCAAAATTTTTTGCTTTCACAGTGTTTTAAAAAATATTTGTCAAGTCAAGTTTCAATATCTCAAAGTTTGTTTAACTGTCCAATTTGGACGAACTACGAACACCTGATTCTCACCTCAATGAGATACGTACGCAACTCTCCTCGGGTTGGGGAATCTTTATTAAAAAAATATTCAAAAATAATAAAGATAAATTATTCCTTATTAAAAATGTCAAAAAAAAGGTTTTATTCCTTGTTTAGAATAACCAAATAAGTGTTTATTTCCTATAACAAAAAAAATAGTTATGATCTTTCTGAACGACGTTTGACCTGATTCTTACTTTGACAAAATACATATGCCTTATTTTAAGGTTTAGTTATACTAGCAAACAAATCTAGAAAGTCCTCATCATAAAGCTGAGGCAAAAATAAAATAATATTTTTATATTTATTCAAAGTTCAAATGAAAATATTTTTCTTCCTTATTTCAAAATTTTAAAAAAGCTTGTTTAGTTTATTCCATTTATTCATGAACTATGCACCTGATTCTCACCTCAATGAGATTTGTAGGCAGCCCTCATAGGTCCAGTAATCGTTATTTTAAAATTCCGAAAATGGTTCTTAATCCTTATTCAAAAAATTAAAAGATTCTTTTATCTCAATTCAAAACAAAATAAGAAGATTTTTATCCATCTACAATTTTTTTTAAAAAAAAACTACTTCGTATTTCACACTTTGTGAGTTATCACACATTATTCTCATTTACTCGATGAAATACATAGGCAACCTTTTATAGGTCCGATATTCCTTAAAAAGGAAAAATATTATCTATTATCAACAACAATTTTTTTTAACTTGGTACCAACATAATTAGAAGTGTACATAAAAATATTAAACTATTTGTCATGTTAGAGGGAACCAACTTTGTTAAGACTCACATATTTCTTTTGGTGCCTCTTGATATATTTGTGTAATACATGAGAAATTATCTTTCTTAATGATAAAGCTAAATTAAATTCGACCTCATTATTTCATGTGCATTGCGTGGTGATGTCATGACTCAAAAATGGATGTGATAACACTCGTCTTATCCACCAAGACAAGTTAATCTAAAACCCAACCAGTACGATAAACTATGGAAATAAGCTATGATTTAAAGTTTAATAACAAATAATAATACGGATAACAAATCAATTTAACTAAATTCCAAAATATAGTTGTCACGTGCACAAGCCTCTAATGTTTTACAATAGATTTGAAAGAAAAACACAAGTCTCAAATGATATTGTCTCAAAAGTAGAATAAATTATAAATAGGAGTAAGAAGGTTGCTGAGATGACAAACAACTACCTCATAACTCTCCACATGAAGCCTAAGACAAGAAGATGGAGTATCATGAAGATTTGGGCTCGTAACCTACACAATTGTATAAGCATGGGGTAAGTACCAAACCACATGGTACTCAACAAGCAAATTTCTAAACACAAAGCTAGGAATATAGAATATGAGTACTCCTACCACTCCAACACAACTGCCACAGCTACAACCTGCTTAAAATTAACCCAACCTAATAGTTCACGATTTAAAATGTACATAGCTCAATAACAATACTCCAATGATAACTGATCAACAATACACAAAATCAAGTTTGACAATTACAAGTTCCACAGAGAAGTACTCACAAGTTCACCATGATCAAGATATTCAATACAATGAAATGCAATGTCAAGTATGGTGATGCATGCCTGACCTAATGATATGCACTCATTGTTTCAGGATCCATGGGAGACTTATCAGTCCATGCATCCTTCGTGACGTGCAACATGACCCTCGATAATAGAATATGTCATCCATCAAATTATAATATTCATCACGGCGTGCGACACTTCTTTCAAGATGGTACATCCTCTTTAATTCCTTATTCTTCCTCAATTCACATAACACTCATAACAATCATGTCTCAAAATTAATACAAATGAACTGTTCACACAATTAATGAAGATATGACCATTTACATATCAATGCACCATTTACAATAACACAATCGTGATATAACATCAATTATTAATCAATAAATCTTTCCGATCATTCTCAATATATCACACTTTAATATATAATAAAGTTGCATTTTGTTACCTCTTTTTCCACATTAGAATCATTCAATATGAACAAGTCAGCCCATCTCCAAGTCTCATTACTCCCCAACACATACCACAAGGATATACACGATTCTATATAGTTAACAAGAGTCGAGTAATTTACTTGCCTCAATTAATCATGAATTCACTTTCAGACTTGAGCCTTCCCCTTTCGTTGGGCTTCCAAATCAATGCAATCTTCAAATAAATAACCACAATAAGATTTCGAAACTAACAACGCCTATATTACGATATGTCTAGTCTAGATCCAAAAACTCGCTCAAATCCATAATCATTTTCCTACATCTCAAGCCAAGTATTAAGTATTAATTCCTCTCAATAGCCTAACTCTAATAATATTCATATAATACAATACACCTCATATTTAATTACCTATTTTAATATTGTAAAACTTGAATTATAGTGTGATAGTTATAGGAAGGATCCAGAAAAGAATTAAACATCACAGAAGATTATTTGCAAAATCATCAGTTCCTTCGCTCGACATTACCAATTTGTGGAAACACCACTATGATTGCCTCTAATAAGACAAACTGCCATCATTCCTAATTTTACTAATTTTTTTTTTTTTAAAAGGCAACATCAAAGTTAAACAATTACCTAAGAGCTTGATGATTGCGATGACTTTGGTTATCGGTTCTCAATCGTCCACTTCTGTTAAGCGGTGTAAAGTTTCTTCTTATTTCTCCTCAATTGTAGTCTAAGAAATGCTAAACCCCTTTAACTTATCTCAATATATGGGCCAACTGGTATTGGTATTAAATAAATTATGAACTTGGCCTAGTAATCATCTATTAAAATTGTGTATTTAATATTTACCTACTAATTAATTTACTATAGTTAAATAAATAGTTCAAAATTCTTAAACTAACTTCACCGAATGAATATGAATGACTCAAGACAACTATCGGAAGGGGTAAAACAAAAAGTATTATGAAATTTTTTAAAAATGACCTTTCGGGTCATTACATTATCCACCAATAAAAACCATGTTCGTCCTCGAACATAAGACATTTTTGAATTATAAAGAGTTTGGTAAAAGTAGCGAAATTTATTGGGACGTAACCCATACATCATCCAAAATGAAAAGAAATAAAACAATAAGGAGTCTCGGTCCTCGGAACATGAGGACTCACCATCGTCAAAAGCTACAAGGTATCAACTAGCCACGAGTGTGCGGAATGAAAGCGTTGGACCCTACACTAGTTAAACAATGTAGGCAAGAGTATGCCTTAGTACATGAAATGTACTAAGTATGATAGCAATGCATAAGAGTTTCGAAATCATGCTAAAATGACTTTATATGACATTCAATGACCAAGCTAAATCTTAAAATAACAAGTTAGAAGACATAAGTCGAAATCATGATCAATTCAAGCTAAACATCTTTAAAACATATTTGAGATACTTCTAGAAGTAACCTTAGTTCATTGTTGTGGGAATTTGCCACTAACTGACATAGATCATGTGAGCTATAACATGGAATCCGGTGTCTATCCCATAGAGAAAAGAGATGTCCTTACTTTCCAAGGTAAGAACCATAAACTTCTAGCTTAAGTAGATCCACTAGCCAATATCTTCTAAGACAAACCTATGGTGGCACATAGTTATGGGACATGGGTAATCGTCACTTGTCCACTCTGTGATAAGCATAAATCCCATGAAATAGTCATTAATCATGTTCATCTTACTATACATGGAAAGGAAAAATCAATAGTCAATCCAAGCTAGAGTTCATTAGAATAGCTCCTAAAACTTGATTCAAAGTTTAGTTGAGAAAACCTTTCAACCCTATGAAACTTTTATGCGAGAATATCTTTTCACAATAACAACATCGATGTTTACTCTTAAAACAATCTTAACTCATTTAAAACAATTTCATAAAAGCATGCATATCTACATAATTTCATAGTTCATCAGTTCATCATAAGATCATGGTTGAAAAGGCATAATTAAAGTATGGAAAAGCACAATTTCAACTAAATATCATAGATTAGCATCAAATAATACATTAGATTATTTAATAGATCTAAATAAATCATACTTGGGAGAAATTCACATTCCTTGAATTGAACCCTAATTTTGACAATTGGAGAATTGAAGTAAAGACTTAAAATCTTGGGGAACCCCAAGGAGGAAAGGACTCCATGGGTGAATGCACACATACCATAATATCAAAGCCCAAGAAAAATGAAGAATTTGGAGACTTGATTCGAACCCTAACTCTTCTTTTTATTCCTTATACTTAGAGAATTTGGGAGGAAGAACTTAGTCAACTTTTAGGAATTTAGGAGAATGAGTTTTTAATTAATTAATTTTGGGGTAAAAATGATTATATAGGGCCTTGGGTAGAGGGTTAAACGACATAGTATTGAGTTAGAATAATTAGAAAAGGACCCAAAAGCCCTTAAAATAAAACTATCGAACCTACTCTGATGGTTGCACCTACGGTAGGTCCAACTACGGATCGTCCTGGTCAACCGTAGGTGGGAGTTCAGGTATATAGATTTGGATCCTCAACGACGGGATCCATGTACGTACGGTCCATTGGTCTACCTACGGTCCGTACATGACCACAATAGATCCAACTTTGACTCTAAAAAATTTACCAAGTCTGGGACTCACCTACGAGACCTACCTACGACTCGTACACTCAGCGATGGACTATCCTGGTGAACCGTAAAAAAGGTAATGGAACTTGACTCTGGAAAAACAATTACCCCTCCACTTACGGCACCTACGGCCTGTAAGTAGGTCCACCACCTAAGAAAGTATGAATTTTTTTCCTTCTTTTCAAATTCGAGGTGTTATGATATCTCCCCCTAGGAACATTCGTCCTCTAATGGAACTCAAGACATCATAAGGAGGGTAGGACCAAGATTTAACAGCCTAACATGAATGCAATCACATAAATGCACATATCTGAGAAGAAAAATCAACTCCAAGTTAAAACATATCCCAAAATATTACCTCATGAGGTGTATATGCAAGTCATACTCAAATGTACATAAAAATGGAGAAATCAATCAAGTTAACTCATTTTTCAAAATTTAATCTTTTCATGAATGTGCATAAATGAGGAAACATGGGAATAACTAAGACACATGAACCCAAAAGAGTAAACCATGAGGAACTAAATACCTCAAGCTAGAGTTGGAATGGAGGGAAAGAGATGAGGATAATGGGATATCATATCGGCCTCGGACTCCCAAGTAGCACCCTCAACTAACTAATTCCTCCAAAGAACCTTTACGGAAACAACTTCTTTGTTTCTCAATTTCCAAACTTAGCGGTCCAAAATCTCAACCGGAACTTGTTCATAAGAAAGACTGTCCCTTATACCATGACTCTCTTATGGTACTATCGAGGTCGGATCACCAACATATTTCTTCAACAAGGAGACATAAAAATCTGGATGTACCGATGCTAAGTCATTAGGTAAGTCAAGTTCATAAGAAACTTTATCAATACACCTCACAATATGATATGGGCCCACATAACTGGGACTAAGTTTTCCTTTCTTTCAAAATCTCATCACACCCTTCATGGGTGAAATTTTAAAATAAACCCAATGAGTCATATTAAACTCAACATCTCTTCTTCTAGCATCGACATAGGACTTTTGTTGACTTTGAGTCATTTTCAACCTTTCTCTAATAAGCTGAACTTTCTCCATTGTCTCATGTACCAACTTGACACCGATCAAAGCAACTTTACCCACTTCAAACCAACCAATATGAGATCTACACCTCCTACCATATAGAGCCTCAAATAGATCCATACCAATGCTTGAGTGATAGCTATTGTTATACATAAATTCTATCAAAGTCAAATGATTGTCCATGTTACCTTTGAAGTCAATTACACAAGCTCTAAGCATATCTTCCAAAGTTTGGATAGTTAGCGCCGCTTTCCCATCAGTTACGAATGAAAGGTCGTACTAAGATTAACACGAGTACCAAACCCTTTTTTGGCAAGATTTCCAAAACTGAGAAGTGAATCAGGTACCAAGATCGTAGATAATAGATAGGGGAACTTCATGTAACCTAACCATCTCCCTTAGATACAACTTATTGTAGTCCTCTACCAAATAAGAAACCTTGACAAGAATGAAATGAGTCGATTTCATCATTTAATCCACAATAACCCAAATTGAGTCATGTTGTCACTAGGTACGGGGTAAACCCACCATGAAGTCCATATTTACATCTTCCCGTTTCCAAGTAGGGATACTGATATCTTGGGACAAACCTCCTAGCTTTTGATGCTCAATTTTCACTTGTTGACAATTAGGACACTTAGCCACAAATTCTGCAATATCCTTCTTCATCCTATTCCACCAATAGACCTCCCGCAAGTCACGGTACATCTTAGTGGCTCCCAGGTGAATGGAATATCGAGAACTATGGGATTCTGATAAGATTTTCTCTCTCAAGTCATCTACCTTGGAAACACACAAACGACCTTGATATTGAAGCACTTCATCTCCCCCTTGGAGAAAGCTTCAATGTATTTCTTAAGCATCGCTTTCCTCAATCAATCAAAATAGGGTCAAGGCCTTGCTTTTCTTTCACTTCTGACATGAAAGATGATTCAGAACCATTGTGAACCATAACACTGCCTTTGGTGGAATCAAGTAATCGGACACCCAATTGGGCCAATCCATGAACATCTCGAACCAACTCCTTCTTACCATCCTCAATATGAGCAATAATACCCATTGATAACCGACTAAGAGCATCCACCACAACATTCGCTTTGCCGGAGTGATAGAGAACACTTATGTCATAATACTTTAGTAACTCAAGTCATCTTCTTTGGCGAAGGTTTAGATCTTTTTGATAAAACACATGTTGCAAACTTTTGTGGTCGGTAATACATCAACATGAACACCATATAAGTAATGCCTCCAAATCTTTAAGGCAAACACAATTGCCGCTAGTTCTAAGTCATGGGTAGGATAGTTCTTTTCGTGAATCCTAAGTTGCCTTGAAGCGTAGGCATTTACTTTCCCATTTTGCATAAGGACACCTCCTAACCCAATTCTTGAAGCGTCACAATAAAAAACAAACTCAACGGTTCCTTCAGGTAAAGTCAACAACAGAGAGAAAGTAAGTCTATCTTTCAATTCCTAAAAACTCTTTTCACAAGCTTCCGACCATAAGAATTTAACTTTTTTTGGGTCAATTGCATCAATGGAGAGGCAATCAAAGAAAACCCTTCCATAAAACTTTAATAATAACAGGCTAAACCAAAGAAACTTCTAATAACCGAAGGGGATAGATGTCTAGGTCAAATCTTAACCGCATCCGTCTTCTTAAGATCTACCTCAATACCCTTTTCGGAAACAATGTGACCAAGAAAAGCCACAGATGTTAACCAAAGCTCGCACTTACTAAACTTTACAAAGAGTTGTTGGTCCTTGAGGACTTGCAACACAATCCTCAAATGATCGATATGCTCTTTTTCACTCATTGAATAAATTAAGATATAATCAATAAGCACAATTAAGAACATATCAAGGTATTGTCTAAACACTCTATTAATCAAATCCATAAATGTGTTTGGAGCATTAGTCAAGCCAAATGACATCACCAAAAACTCATAATGATCATATTGAGTTCGAAAAGCTATTTTCAAAATGTCATCCTCTTTCACCCTCAATTGGTGATAACCTGAACGGAGTTCAATCTTAGAGAAGTAACTTGCTCCTTGAAGTTGATCAAATAAATCATCTATCCTTGGAAGAGGATACTTATTGTTAATGGTAACCTTTTTCAACTAACAGTAGTCGATACACATAAAAAGTGAACCATCTTTCTTTCGAACAAACAAGACCAGAGCACTCTATGGAGAGATACTCGGTCAGATGAAATCCTTATCCAACAAATCGTTCAATTACTCGTTTAATTCCTTAAGTTCTGTCGGAGCAATTCGGTAAGGAGGAATAGAGATAGGTTGCTTATCTGGGAGAAGGTCAATACCAAAGTCTATTTCCCTTTCGGGAAGAAAACCGGGTAAATCATTGGGAAACACTTCCAAAAACTCATTAAAAACAGGGACCGACTCAAGAGTAGGAGTTTCAGAATCCATATCCCTCACGCTAACTAGATGGTATATGCAACCTTAAAAATCATCTTTTTAGCTTTAAGAAAATAATCAAATTGACCTTCAGCATCAAATTTCCCCCTTTCCACTCTAGGATGGGCACATTGGAAAATTACAACTTGACCACTTGGGTTCTACAATCAATAGAAGCATAAAAAGAATGCAACTAATCCATACCAAGGATAATATCAAAATCTAACATATCAAGCTCTACAAGATCCAACATGAGTAATTCTAAGGGATAAGGAGACGGGACAATTTTTGTAGACTCTTCTAGCCACAATAGATTCACCAATAGGAGTAGAGACAGAAAAAGAATCTAACAACACATTTGGAAGAATATCAAACCTCCTAGCCACATATGGCGTCACTAAAGACAAGGTAGCAATGGGATCAAGAAAATTATAAATATCAAGATGAAAGACTTTCAACATACCTGTAACCACATCAGGAGAAACCTCTTGCTCATGACGTGTTTGGAGTGCATAGAATTTGTTTTGCTTCTGACTCTTACTAAAACCTAACGAAGGGTTCGGTTGAGCCTGTTGATGATTATTTCCTTCATTCTTAGCAACTGAGGAATAATCCCTTATCTTATAATCCGTCTTACCACAACCAAAACATGCATTAGAGCCTGCTAGACATCTACCCTCATGCTTTCTTTCACATCTAGCACAAGTAAACAATGAAGATCCACTACCATTTCCTTCTTGAGGCTTAGGGTTGGACACCCTATCTTTATTGAATTTAGGAGGAGCATTGGAGGAAGGAAACCATTTGTTAGAACTTAGAACAACTTTGTCCATCGAACCTTGAATGTGAAAAGCCACCATCACCGGTCCTTGCCTTCTTTACCTCCCTAGGTTTTTCCTTTAGTTTCTCTTCTTCTATTTGTTAAGAATGCACGATTAAGAGAGAAATGTCCATATCATTGATGATCATGGTGGTACGACATTCTTTGAATACCATCTCATACAGTCCCAAAACAAACTTACGCATCCTTTCCCTAGGATCGACAATTATAGTAGGAGCATATCTAGACAATTGTGTGAACTTCAAAGCATACTCCTTCACACTCATGTTTCCTTAACGAAGATTTTTGAATTCGAGTAACTTTGTGTCTCTCATCTCAAGGGAAAAGAACCTATCAAGAAAAGCGACCTTAAAGCTTTGCCAATCAATAATACCCACATCAACCAACATCTCTCCTTTCCATTGGTTAAACCAAACTTGAGCAACACCCTTAAATTGATAAGCGACCAATTCTGCGTTTTCCACCAGCGTCACTCTCATGATTATCAACACCTTATCCACTTCATCAATGAACTCTTAAGGATCCTGATCAACCTTGGAACCATGAAACTCCAGAGGATTCATTCTAGTTAAGTCCCTCACTCGAGTTATTTTTGGTACCCACATTTTGGTTCACGGGAACCACAACCTCCCTATTGGCTTGAGCTGTCATGGCTTTGGCCAACACTTAAAAAGTAGCCCTACACTCCGCATTAGTCACTTGATCGGCCAAAGGGTCATCCATAACTTGAGGAGCTTCTCATTCCATATTCTCATTCACATTCCTCTTAACGTATGCTCCTCGGATTAGGAGAAGGACATATAGAGTTACACTTTATCACATGACTTTAGAGTAATTAAAGAAGTGGAGTTTCCTAATCATTTAATAGATTCTTATTGATAAATGTGGCACACTTCAAACTCATGAACAAGACTCTACTCGACATGACTTAGAGACTTCCTAGGACCTTTCTAAAATGTATGCTCTGAATACCAAGTTTGTCTCGACCCAAAGTATAACCCAGACGTGATATGGAATGTAAGACCCCAAGAGGTCCTACACAAGACACTTAGCATACATCATACAAGATAATAGAATTTAAAGATTTGAAAATATATTTTTGAATTATAAAGAGTTTGGTAAAAGTAGTAGAAGTCTAACATAAGTCTCAAGCCATCTATTACATCAAAAGAGTGACTGAGACGTAACCCATACATCACATACAACATCTAAAATGAAAAGACATAAAGCAATAAAGAGTCTTGGCCCTCGGTAGGACTCACCAATCGCCAAAAGCTACAAGGTATTAACTAGCCACGAGTGTGTGGAATGGAAACATTTGACCCTACATTAGTGAAACAATGTAGGCATGAGTATGTGTTAGTACATGCAATGTACTAAGTATGATATCAAAGCATAATAGTTATGAAATCATGCCAAAAGGACTTTATAAGACATGAAATGGCAAAGTTAAATCTTTAAAATAACAAGTTAGAAGACATAAGTCGAAATCATTGTCAATGCAAGCTAAACATCTTCCAAACATATTTGAGATACTTCTAGAAGTAACCTTAGTTCATTATTGTGGGAAGTTTCCATTAACTTACATGGACCATGTGAGCTATAACATGGTATTTGGTATCTATCCCAAACCGAAAAGAGATGTCCTTACATTCAAAGGAAAGAACCATAAACTTTTAGCATAAGTGGATTTACTAGCTAATGTCTATCTAAGAAAAACCTATGTTGGCACATAGTTATGGGACATGGGTAATCGTCACTTGTCCACTTGGTGCTAAGCATAAATCCCATGGAATAGTCATTAATAATTTCATCTTATTATCCATGGAAAGAAAAAATCAAGTAGCCAATCAAAGTTAAAGTTCATTAAAAAAGCTCATAAATCTTGATTCAAAGTTTGGTTGAGAAAACCTTTCAACCCTATGAACCCTTTATGTCAGAATAACCTTTCACAATAACAACATCGATGTTTTACTCTCAAAGAAACCTTAACTCATCTAAAACAATTTCATAAATGCATGCATATCTCCATAATTTCATAGTTCATGAGTTCATCGTAAGATCATGGTTGAAAATGCATAATTAATGCATGGACAAGTGAAATTTCAACTAAATATCATAGATTAGCATCAAATAATGCATTAGATGACTTAATTGATCAAAATAATTCATAATTGGAAGAAACGCACATTCCTTGAATTAAACCCTAGTTTTGACAATTGGAGAATTTAAGTAAAGACATGAAATCTTTGGGAACCCTATGGAGGAAAGGACTCCATGGGTGAATTCACAATACCTTAATACCAAAGCGCAAGAAAAATGGAGAATTTGGAGACGTGATTGGAACTCTAGCTTAGACTTGAGAGAATTTGGGAGGAAAAACTTGGTAAACTTTTAGGAATTTAGGAGAATGAGTTTTTAATTAGGTAATTTGGGAGTACAATTGTTTATATAGGGCCTAGGGTAGAGGGTAAAACGTCATAATAGTGTGTTAATATAATTAGGAAAAGACCCAAAAACCATTAAAATAAAACTGCTAGGCCTCCACCGACGGTTGGACCTACGGTCCGTAGGTCCAACTACGGACCGTCCTGGTCAACCGTAGGTAGGGGTTCAGGGACTAGATTTGGACCCTCAGTGACGGTACCCATGTACGGTTCATTGGTCTACCTACGGTGCGTACATGGCCATCGTAGGTCCAATTTTGACTCTAAAAAATTAACCGAGACTGGGACTCACTTACGAGACCTACCTACGACTCATACACTGAACGACGGACCGTCCTGGTGAATTATAAAATGGGTACTGGAAAAAAATTACCAATCCACTTACGACTTCCCTCTAAGGCCCGTAAAGAGACCTACGGTCCGTCGGTGGGGTCCGTCGATACAGATACTAGCTAAGAAAGTCTGAATTTTTTTGTTCCTTATTTTCAAATTTGAGGTGTTACAATGGTGCTTCCATTGCACCTTCAGTGAAATAATATCTTTGGTTCTAAGCTTCCATACCTAGCTATCCAAAATAGCTATAGGCTCCTTCTCGAATGTCAAGTTTTGACCTAGCTCCACTGTATCGAGTGAAAGCACATGAGACTCATCCAGGATATACTTCTAAAGCATGAAGACATGGAAAACAAGATGTACAACTGACAAACTATTTGGCAAGTCCAACTTATGGGCCACCTCTCTGGTCTAAAATTTTTAAACAAGCCAATAATTTGAGGGATAAGGTTGCCCTTCTTTATGAAACGCATCACACCCTTCATGGGTGACACTCTAAGCCAAACGTGATCACTCTCCATAAACTCTAAGGCTCTAACTCTTGGATTTTCATGTCTCTTTTGTCGACTCTAGGTTGTTAATAGTCTAACCTGAATCATCAAGACCTGCTCCATAACATCTCTAAGCAAGTTTATATCTAAAGGTTCCATCTCAGCTGAATCAAACCAACCGATCGGAGATCTAAACAATCTGCCATAAAATGGCTCAAACGGAGCCATCTAAATACTAGAGTGATAATTGTTGTTGTAAGAAAATTCTACTAAGAGCAAATGTTGATCCCATCTAGCACCAAAGTCAATCACACAAGATCGAAGCATATCCTCCAATACCTGAATTGTACACTCACACTGACCATCTATCTGAGGGTGGAAGGTTGTACTCATATCTAACCGAGTACCCAAATCATGTTGCAATTCCTTCCGGAAATAGGAAGTGAACAATGAACCCTAATTAGAGACAATAGAAACAGGGACTCTATGTAGTCACACAATATGACTGATATAATGTTGGGCTAACTTCTCTTCCGTATACTTCACCCGAACTGGATGAAATGGGCGGATTTAATGAACCTATCAACAACAACCCAAATATAATCATAACCACCCATGGTGGTAGGAAATTCTACAACGAAGTCCATGGTAATACGTTCCCATTTCCAAGTAGGAATGGGCATCCTATGAGACACGCCTCTAGGTCACTGATGCTCACACTTAACCTGTTGGAAAGTCAAATACCTAGACATAAACTCAAAAATATCATTCTTCATACCATATCACCAGTAATTCTGACTCAGATCGTGAAACATCTTGGCAGCTACCGGATGGATAGAATATAGAGAACAGTGAGCCTCCTTCAAAATAAATCTAACCAACTCGCCCACCTTAGGCACACAAATCCTACCTCTGATCCTCAAGACCCCATCAGAATCAAGCGCAGCCTCCTTGGCTTCACCTCTCGATACCTTGTCTCGAGTAAGACATAACTTTTCATCATCAAACTGTCGCTCATGATTCTACCCCACCAAAGAACATTGAGCTTCGATAAAAGCAATCATACCACCACTCTCATATGATATTTGCAATCGGATAAGACGTTTAGCTAATCTTTGAACATCTCTAGACAATGGTGTCTTCTCAGTACTGAGCACGACAAGACTACTCATGCTAGGAATCTTTCTACTCAAGGTATCAGTCACCACAGAGGCCTTCCTCAGATAATATAGAATGGTCCCGTCGTAGTTCTTCGGAAACTCAAGCCATCTACGCTGCCTCAAGTTCAAATCCCTCTGACCGAAATGTACTGAAGACTATGCCAACTCCAAATCATGAGTCAGGTAGTTCTTTTCATGGGTCTTCAACTTCCTATAAGCATCAACAATCACCTTCCCCTTCTGTATCAATACACCACCCAAACCGACTCCTAGGATTCATCTAAAAAGTAGGATCTTGTAGCCATGTTTGAAAGACATGGTTTATGAGAATTTTTAGTTGTCAGAACTCATCCTCATATCAGTGCTCAATACTACTCCCAATAATATATATATTCATGCAACAATGTATAAAACATAATCTTTATCTGATTTGATATAATTGCTCAAACTATCCTCTTTAAAAAGGTAACTACTCTGAAATATCTCTGAACTCCTAAACTCATTTAGAAATTAAAGTTTTTCTTTTCTCACTTTAAAAATGATATCTCTAGGAAATACTTAGTTTCCTTATACTCTTTGTCAAAACATCTCTTCAGACTCTACTCAAACCTCTTCTTTACTTTGATCAGAAATCAATTTAAGGCAATGATTGGTTAGAAGGATTTCTCAATAATAACGTTCATGCTAGAAAATAGATATGAACAATTAATTCAAGAATCTCTATACATGATATACAAAAAATCAACAATAGGAATTGAAATTCGGAATTCAATGAGACTACTCATCTCAAGAATACTCAAAATTAAGAATAAAAAAAACCCTAGATTACTCAATGTTTGAATTTTTACAAATGTAGGGCGTGAGGATGAACTAGTCAAATACTATGATAGCCTTACATACCTGGGAAGAACAAAGTTCTTGGTAAAAATGATGGAAATTTGAAGAACACTTGAAACCCTAGCTTTTCTCCTCTTGAATCTTTGCTCTATGTCTTTGAAATGTTAAAGAATGTAAAATAATGTTTTGAAACTGTTAAAACCTTAATTAGGTGAAAATGATTCAGGATTTAGGCTTATAATGGATGGGAAAGGTCCAAAATACCCTAAATAAATCAGAAAACGCAAAACCACAGTCATACCTGACAGAAGACCTGATGGCCCGTCATCAGGATGACTGCCCGTTATCAGGATGACTGCCCGTCACCTACCATCGTCAAAAATGACTGAAACACTGAAATTTCTGCAAAGTTGATGGCCCAGTTGACGGTTCCTCACAGGGTTGACGTCCCGTCGCAGCTGCCGTAAGCTTTTTCTGATATGACAATCTCTGGTAAAATGGCCATAAATTTTTATTCTGAAACTTTAAATGAGGAAAATTTGGTGGAGTGGAAAGAGGATTCAAAGACCTTCAATCTATTGATCATGGGCCACCTAATTCATTCTGATCTGGGAGATATGATCGTTTGAAGTTGACCTAAGTAGAATCTTATGTCAAAACTTAATCGGTAAGGAAGCTTTCAACTCAACTTTATGCTAGGGGATTCTTGCGACCTTAATTCATATCCAAATCCATAAAAACACTAAAGAATTGACCTCTACACATATGAGAAATTTAAGAATCACCTGCTACAAGTTTACATGAAATTATAGAATGGTTCAAGCCTTAGCTTAGACATTTTTGGGGTGTTAAAATTTTGTCCTCGAATGATGGTTGAACAGATAATGAAAAGGGTAGGGGAATGTTTAACAACCCAATTTACAACAAAATACTCATAAAGCTCATGAACTCAAAACACTGAAGGAGGAATTGAATTAAATGAGTACTTTAGGAAGAGTTAATACCTTGGACTGGAACTAACTCGGAGGAAAAGAGATGAGGGTATCTCTTCTTCATATCTTCCTCGGCCTCCCATGTAGCCTCCTCAACAAACTGATTTCTCCATAAGACCTTGACTGATGCAACCTCTTTGGTTCTCAACTTGCAAACCTGACGATCAAGAATCTGAACGAGAACCTCCTCATAAGATAGGTTGTCTTGATACCAATATTCTCGGTAGGAACAATAAGTGAAGGATCACCCAAACACTTTTTTAGCATAGAAATGTGAAATACTGGATGGACTGTTGTTAGCTCTAATGGTAGCTCCAACTCATAAGCTGCATTACCAATTCTCTTGGATATCCTGTAAGGACTAATGTATCGGGAACTGAGCTTTCCTTTATTACCAAATCTCATAACACCCTTCATAGGTGAAACCTTCAGATATACCCAGTCATCAACCTCAAAGTTCAAATCTCTTCTTCTAACATATGTATAGGATTTCTGATGGCTCTGCATTGTTTTAAATCTCTCTTGGATTGTTTTCACCTTCTCTATGGATTACTAAACTAAGTTTGGTCCTATCAACTGAGCTTCACCAACCTCAAACTAGCCAATAGGATATATACACCTTCGCCCATAAAGAGCCTCATAAGGAGCCATCTGAATACTGAAATGATAGTTATTATTATATGAAAATTCAATAAGAGGCAAGTGGTCATCCCAATTCCCTTTTAAATCTAACACATATGCTCTCAACATATCCTCTAAGGTCTGAATAATGCGTTATGCTTGACTATCTATTTGAGGATGAAAAGCATTACTAAGGTTTACCTTTGAACCCACACCTTTCTAAAATGACTTTCAAAACTGCGTGATAAAATAAGCACCTCTATCCGAGATGATGGACAAGGAAACTCCATGAAGTCGATCTATCTCACGAATGTACAAACCATCATACTTCTCTACTGAATTGGTAGTCTTTACCGGTAAAAAATGGGTTGATTTAGTCATCCGATCTACAATCACCCAAATCGAATCATGGTGCCTACAAGATCGCGGAAGCCAGTAATGTTAATCATCTCCCACTTCCATTCTAGAATGGCTATGTTCTGATCCATGCCACATGACCTTTGGCGTTCAACCTCGACTTGTTGGCAATTTGGGCACTTAGAAACAAAATATGCAATACACCACTTCATACTATTCCACTAATAGACTTCTCACAAATCATGGTACATCTTTGTGGAACCCGGATGGATCGAATATCTTGAACTATGAGCTTCTGCCATGATCCTCTCTTGGAGCTCATCCACCTTTGGAACACACGATCTACCTTGATATCTCAACACACCATCTCCCACTTGTTCAAAAGTCATTACCTTCTGCTTATGAACATTTTCCTTTAGTTTAATTAAGGTGAGGTCTTTATCTTGCTTCTCCTTCACTTCTATCACTAATGGCGATTCAGCCCCATTCATCACAATAACTCCACCTTCACTGGAATCTAACAAACGGACACCCAAACATGCAAGTCAGTGCACTTCCTTAGATAACTCTTTCTTTCCTTCTTCAATATGAGCAGTACTCCCCATGGACAACCTGATCAAGGTATCAACAACAACATTAGCTTTACCTGAACGGTAGAGGATACTCATTTCATAATCCTTGAGCAGCTCTAACCATCTCCTTTGTCAAAGATTTAGCTCTTTCTTACTGAAAACACACTAAATGCTTTTGTGGTTAGTGAATACATTTACATGGACTCCATAAAGATAGTGATGCCATATTTTGAGAGCAAAGACTACTGCTGCCAACTTGAGATCATGGGTTGGGTAGTTCCTCTCATGAATCTTAAGTTGTATGAAGGCATAGGCTATAACCTTACCATTTTGCATCACTACACAACTAAGCCCAACTCTAGACTCATCACAATATACAACAAAACCCTCATTACCCTCTGGTAGTGTCAACACCGGAGCAGTAGTTAACCGAGTTTTCAATTCTTGAAAGCTTTGCTCACGAGCTTTAGACCATTGAAACTTAGTTGTCTTCTGAGTCAAATTAGTCAACAAGGACAAAATATATGAAAATTCCTCAACAAATCTTCTGTAGTATCCATCCAAACCCAAGAAACTCCTTATATCAGTTAGGGGATGTGGGTCTAGGCCAATTATGTACTCCCTGAATCTTTTGAGTGTCAACTCGAATTCCTTTGCCACACACAATGTGTTTTAAGAATGCCACATATTCAAGCCAAAACTCACACTTAGAAAACTTGGCATATAACTCTCAATCTTTGAGAGTTTGGAGAACTATTCTGAGATGATGAGCATGACCTCCTCATTCCTTGAGTAGGTCAGGATGTCATCGATGCATACAATAACTAACATATCCAAATACTAATTAAATATTATGTTCATGAGATCCATGAATGTTGCAGGGGTGTTAGTCAAACCAAAGGACATAACAAGGAACTCATAATGACCATAATGGGTCCTAAAAGGTGTCATCGAGATACAACTTTCTCTCACTTTCAATTGATGATAGCCATATATGAGGTTTATCTTAGATAAGCAAGCAGCACCCTGAAGTTGGTTGAAAATATCATCAATTCTCACAAGGAAATATTTATTCTTTATGGTGACCTTATTCAACCGCGGTAATCGATACACATCCTAAGAAAGCCATCTTTCTTCTTCACGAATAAGACCGAAGTGCCCCAAGGTGAGACACTTGGTCGGATGATACCCTTATCAAGAAGATCTCTCAAAACTGCTCTTTTAACTCTTTTAACTTAGCTAGATCCATTCTATATGGCGGAATAGAAAAGGGTTGAGTATAAGGAAGGATATATATTCTGAAGTATATTTCTCTATTAGGAGGGACTAAAAAAAGATCGTGTGGAAAGACCTTTAGAAACCCACTTACAACTGAAACTGACTAAATAGGTGGTGTCTCAACACTAGAGTCATTAACTCGGACTATGTAATAGATGCACCACTTAGAAACTAACTTGCTGGCCTTAAGGTATGAAATGAAACGACACCTAGGCATTGCTGAACTACTCCTACACTCTAAAACTAGCTCATTAGGAAACTAAAACGTGACTACTCGAGTTCTACAATCGACTAAGGCATAGCAAGCATGAAATCAGTCCATACCTAGAATAACATCAAAATCCACCATGTCTAGCTCAATTAAGTCAGCCATGGTGTCTTCGAGATATACAAAGATGGTATAATCACGATAGACTCTTTATGCTAGAATAGACTCACCAACAGATGTGGAAACACTGAAGGGCTCAAGAAGTTGGTTGGGATAAATGTCGAACCTTATAACTATATAAGGAGTCACAAAAGACATACTCATACCTAGATCAAGTAAGGCATAAACATCAATGGAAAAGACTTTAAGAATACAAGTGACAACATCTGACAAGTTCTCCTAATCCTGGCGACTAGCCATATAATATAGACGGTTTGTACCTCCGCCTATTCTTGAAATATCTCCTCTGTGAGCAGCCCTATATGTTGAAGCTGTTGAAGAAGATTGGGCTCTATTGACACATTACCCTGCATGTTCTTAGGAAAATCTCTCATAAAGTGGCCCGTCTGACCACACTTGAAGCAACCATTAGAGCCATCACGACACTCTCCTGGATGGGTCCTACCATATTTAGCATAAGGTGGGTTCCAAAACTTCTGTGCCACACTTTCCAAAATCTTAAGAATTTTGGTTTCGGTGATCATTCATGTTTTGGGGTGCAGGTGCACTAGTTGAAATGGAGAAGGTCTAGATGACATCTATGGAAAAGATAATTGATTCCCATTTCGTTCTTTTGCTGGCCAGTCTCATTACTTGTTATCTTGGCCCTCTTGTTGCAAAAACTTTCTCTATCATTTAAATTATCTTATTCAACCTGCTGCACATTGTTCATGAGTCTGGCTATGTCCATGTCCCCTATCAACATAACCGTCTTACCTTTCTTACTCGATAAGCGGGGTAGCCCAGACACAAACAAACACATCCTGCTCCTTATATCCACCACCATCTCCGGACCATAGCAAGATATCTGAGTAAACTTGAGGTTGTACTTCTGCACACTCATAGCTTCTTGTTTCAGATTCGGGAACTCTCTCACCTTAACTTCCCTTAGCTCTCCAGGAAAGAAACGCCCCAAGAAAGCATTCTTAAAAACATTCCAACTCAAAAGTGGTGCCTTATCTGCCCTTTTCTTCTTCCACTGATCATACTATATCCTAGCAACACCTTTGAGCTTATACAAGGCTAACTCCACGTGCTCTGCATCAGCAACACGCATGACCTCAAACACTTTATGAAGTTCTTCCACAAATTTCTCTAGATCCTCTGCGATCTTTGACCCTATGAACTTTGGGGACTCATCCTAAAAAACTCACGGATTTTAGATGTATCAGTCACATCCTGCCAACCAACTCCTTGTTGACCAGCATGATTTGCCACAACCTGAGTCAATATTTGAATAACATTCCTGAATTCAACATTGGTGACATCTCCCTGGGGAGGTTGCACTTCTGGTGCATTGGGATCTTTTTTACCTTGAGGATTAACATTTCTCCTAGCAGGATAATTTGAGAAATTATCTCAAACAAGAGAAATAGCATGTTTTATACATTTGAACATGCGTGTATATATTATTGGGAGTAGTATTGAGCATCGATATGGGGATGAGTTTAGACAACTCAAAATCCCCATAAACCATGTCTCGCCAACATGGGTATATGATCATACTTTTTAGATGAATCCTTATATCTTAGTGGATCAACTTAGTTGAGAGGTTCAATACCTCGACACGGTATATAATAGTTCTGGCAGCGTGGGCAAGACGTTGTATCATCACGTAGCTAATAGTGGTGGTTGCCGGTTAGAGAATCTCCAAATAGAGTTAAAGTGTATTTTAATATAACACTTTTTATGTTGAGTTCATAGACGAGTAAGTATTTTGTAAAGCTTTAAATGACTTAACTCTTTTATTTCTTTACATTCAGGTTGAGAATATATTTATCTATTGCATCCCTCTCTTTCAGTTATTTCACTTCGGCTATATGACATACTTGTATATTCAATTTACTGATGTCATTTGATCTACATCTTTCAATGATGCAGATACAGATATTCAAGATCATCACCAAATATTTCATTGAGATCATTTTGTGCTTTAGATAGCTTTGAAGAAGATGACTTCCCCTTCTTTTTCTTTTTTTTTGGATGTTTTCATTTATTTATTTTTAAAATTTTTAATGTTTTTTTCATATAAATTTTATACATACTTGCTTTAAAACGCATGGAATCACGCATCATTTCAAGTCAGCAATGTTAATGTCACATGTGTTCAATCAATGGTCAGAGATGTTTGATATATTGTATTTCAGCAAGTTTAAGGGTCTAGTTGATAAAATCGTAAGTATAAGGGTTCAACATACAAATGAAGTCAAGTAGAAGGGGTCTCCCACGCCGTTTGACCTTTTTTTTTTTTGTAATTAATAGTGAGTTGTTTGAATGTACTTTTAAAAAATAAATATAAAGTACTTTTTAAGAGAGAGAGTTTGTTTGCTTTGACTTGAAGTCATCCATGCATATTAGTTGTCTCTGTTAAAACAATTACGGCCGTTAGAGTTGTAACTAAATATGTACTAGTTTTAAAAATATATGGACTACAAATGATTTACTTGAAAGAAATAGGATTTGCTTAAGCACAAATCTAAAGATAATGGACTGTTTTGTCTTTTATACTTTTAATATTAATAATACTTATTATGTATTGATTGGATTAGTCATATTCCATCCAATTTATTGCTCAGAAAGGAAAAAAGTCTACTTTCTTCCCCAAAATAATTCAATTTAGGGTTTCTACAAAAGATATGAAGGGACACAATCCAATTGAGGTGGCGAAGACGGTGTTGGAGGTGGCCGATGTAGCATGGTCGGCGGTGGAAAGTTGTCATCACCATACCCACAGTCATACTGAAACGACGCCGTTTGATGTATCTCATAGTTCTGAAGAAGATGAATTGAAATCGTTGAGGTCTGAAAACGAGCGGCTCAAACGGTTGCTTGAACAAAATCTTATGCTTCTTCAGAGCATGTCACAATCTCCTTCATTACTTCAAGATTGTCCCCCTGATGTATGTTCCCTTATATTATGTACAGCCAATTTCGCTTTCTAGCTATATAAAAATGAT
Source organism: Solanum chiquidenum (assembly GCA_029582725.1). Classification (NCBI taxonomy): domain Eukaryota; kingdom Viridiplantae; phylum Streptophyta; class Magnoliopsida; order Solanales; family Solanaceae; genus Solanum; species Solanum chiquidenum. The sequence goes on from JAJOOS010007696.1 coordinate 23,393, forward strand.
ATTTTTATTTTATATATAGAGATATATGTGGAAATATAAATATATAAATGTATTTATGTGAGTAGAGTAATGTTCTCAACATTTGGATTGTGTTATTAGTGGAATCTCTTAATTTTTTTTTAAAATATTTTTTGTGCTTTGATTTTTTATTTTGGGAAGCTTCATGATCGTCTCTTAGCCGCTGTGGAGTCTGGAAGTTTTTTGAAACAGCTGGAATCACTCAATCGAAATTCTGTTGATGGGAATGACTGTCAATTTCCTTTCAAGGAGGCAACTGGTTTGTTATTCTGTGTCATTTTTTTTTATTTTTGCATATTGCATCTATTTTAGGGATGCCATCTAATTTTTGTAAGATGTTTAGTGTGCAGAGTTACTCCACTACCTATGCTTTTGGGAGGTAGCAGGAATCCGACGGAAAGGATACCATTCTATTATAGAAGAGATTAATAATCTTGGAGTAGTATTAGTTTTCAGTGGGATTGGATGAATCCAGGAATATAGTCATTAGACATAGGGCTTTTAACTAATTGGTTTTCTGGACTTCTTTAATCTCTATATGTCTTATCCTGTTTGTTGATAAAGGACAATTACTTAATGCAGTAAAGTTAGATATGCTAAAGCTTAAAGAGTGTAAAGGTTTATCAGAGTTCAGTAGTTGATTGATGAGAAACTGGTTTCCTCCTCTCATTACTTTTTTCATTTTCAAAAGCTGGTCTTTCTTGTCATCTTATTCTTAATATGTTGTTAGGTTCTTCTAGCTTTTATTTTGCTAGTTTCTGATTTACTCCTAACAAAATATTGTTAGGTTTTGACACGGAGACAGCAGAACTTCTGGTAAACATGAGTCTTGAAGAACCAAGTTGGTGGGTTTGGGTGACTGAGGATATGGTCCCCGGCAATATTGAAGAAAGAAGTGGAATAGATAATGAAAACTATGTGATTATTAGTGAGGAATATGTTGTAGATGCAGTTGCCAACTTTATGGCTAGATGCGTAGTATCCAATTCGAAAGCTCAGGTACGAGGAAATTAATATATTTGTGCATATTTATCATATTTCAATTAGGGACATTAACAATTAGTCCTTGAATTATTGTTTTATTTTGGGTTTCATCCCTATGTTCATTGATGAAGCACATTTAATCTTCAACCTAACCAATTGTGTGGTTTTAATCCCATCATTGATAGAATAACAGATGTTTGAAAAAGCCGGCTGTGAGTGCCATGGTTAAAGTACCAAGTTCCCACGCACAAGGCCAAGGATTGAGACTTAAATGATGGAAAACCTATTTCCACCTCAAAAAAAGAATAACAGATGTTAAATAGCTCCCATTCCTGTCTTTGTGTCTCTGGTGGCTTTCTTTCCACACGACCCACCCCTTTATCTTCCATGTAGATTGGTAGGTTGCTGATGTTGGAACTAGTGGGAAGGAATTTGTAGATTTTATAAACTACTCGAACAACTCTAAACTGATGGATTATGTTTAGGAGTTTGGTAGGTCAAAGACAATGGAGATGTGGAAGAACTTTGTTGAACTGCAACAACTATTCCAATTGATTGGCTAGGTGCTATAGTTGATATCCACCAGATTTCTGGATGATCCTCCTAGATTGGCTGAGACTTCACCACTGCTACCAACTTTTATTACCACTTCTGTTAGTCACACTCTCATCACACTCTTGTCCTCTTCATGATTTCGTCTCTTCAAGTTAGTAGGGCTATCGGTGAACCTTTATTGCGGCTATTAATTTATTGGGAATAGCTATATTATATAGCAGATGTGGACTTGAATCAAGAACAAGCTATGTTGTGTCATAATACCTTCAAGGAAAAATCAGATTGGGAGCTATCTAACTTCCATTTATTTTCCATCAATGATTGGATTAAAACTGCACATTAAGTTTAACTAAAAACTAAATGTGCTTTGTAAAATTACACAAGGATTTAAACAAGAATGACTCACGGACTAAAAGTGTATTTTCCCTTTAAGTTATGTTTGGGTCATGTCAATCTTTTGACTGTTTGTGTATTGTAATTGCAGAAGATGTCTCCTGAAGAACTGCAAAAGAGTAAGTTACCGCTTGTTATCTCCTGTTCTTTCTAAAAATCTTCGTTGTTTTACCATAATTACCATAAAACATCCAGAGTCAGGCGTAAAATTCACTTCTACATTTTGTTTTTCATGTTTTCTCTCTTGGATAATGGATACTTACATGTATAGGCATGGACGTTTCTTTTTTATGATGGGGAGCTTTTTCATTATGTAATACAGGATCTAGCCAAATCCTGGTTAGGAACGAATGATCAAGTGATGGGTTACTACTTCTAATAGTCTTTCTTTAGATAATTGGCAGAAAAAGTGCACCCTGTGAGTTAATTTCTTAGATGATCACTCAGCTTGTTAGTATATTCCATCAAAATCAGTTTTGTTCTTTTTAGGACAATTAAGTCGCCCAATTTATGGGGATATCCTATCAAACTCACTTTTAGTTTTGTAGGACAACAAAGTCACCCAATTTTTGCATTTTTGACTCATAAATTACTGGACACACATTTAAACCATATTATATTTAAACCTTATTTTTTTTTAATAAAACTTGTTTAACCCATAATTATTTTATTTTAACATATCGTGTGGACCTTGAAACCTCTTTATGTAGCACTCATTTACTCTTGATCGTGAAATTGAATAACTATCAATTTAAAAGATATGTTTACAGTTACCAATCAAAAGTGGACTAAAGTTCAAGACATTTTGTCAATATGAGAACTCCTAGTAATCTCTTATTTCGGATAATTGCTCTTTGCTCAAGGTGAACATTGAATAAATATATTATCATTGGAAGTTGTTGATTCATATATTCAATTCTAGGAGAGCACTAATAGCTGGAAGTGAAAGATTTTAAATTTGTCTTCATATTCCATTCTGCTTAAAATACAGAATTTACATACAGAATTTACATAAATGATTTTGCCTGCTACGAGTTACCCCTCATGTGTGGTTTGCGAGCTATTATATAGGAGCGGAGGTTTTACCTTGTGCGCACCCAAAGGGTAGCGGCTGCGGGTTTCCCTTGTCATAAAAAAAAAAGATGGGTAGAGTCATGGGTTAAATAAGTTTTATTATTAAAAAATAAATTTTTAACATGATATGATAAGTTAAATATGTGTTTTATATTTTCCAAGTCAAAATGCAATAGTTGGGTGACTTTATTGTCCTAAAAAGAATAAAAGTGACTTTGGTAGGATATTCATATAAGTTAAGTGACTTTTTTGTCTGGAAAAGAACTTACGCGACTCTGATGGAATATTCCAATAATTTGAGTGACTTTGTTGTCCTAAAACAAACTTACGTGACTTTTATGGGATATTCCCATAAGTCGAGTGACAATCCACATTAGAACTAGAAAAAGATTCAATGAGAGAAAATGGATTGGTTGAGGAGTTGCTAGAGATCAGTTGATTGAAAGATTGGTAGAGGAGATTAATTGGTTGATTGATTTGATTGTTCCTTGACCTTCTTATTTTCCATTGTATTGTTATTCTTTACTTGAGCATCAATCTTATTTTGTGGTTTTCAACTTTGACTTACAGCCTTGACAAAAGCATTAGAAGGCATTGGTAAAGTAGAAACATTGTTCAACATTTGGCATGCTGCGCAAATGTTCTACGTCCTTTCCACTTGGGGACTTGCTGTAGTAGGGTGAGCACTCATTTATTATTTTTTGCTTTCGTATGTTTCCAATCTTAGACACAACAATACCTCAGTAGTTGGTCCCAAATAAGTTAGGGTCGGATTTATGAATATCACTGATCATATTTCTCCATTTTAATTCGTACATATTTCTGATCTTGTTTTTAGAAATTTTTGTATTTGGACTGGAAACATTGTTGACTCGCACAGAATAAATTTCAATTGAAATATGCGATGTAATTTGTGAAATTTCTTTGGTGTTTTAGGTCCTTGTGTAAAATAGACAAGTTTGGGTTAAATTATGTGTATCTATCTATTAACTTTTAGCTTTCACAGTTGAGGCTTCAAGTAGTGGACCAATTTGTAAACAGATGAGACTATTTATCTTTAAAGAGATTTTAGTGCAGATTTTGTTCTTCTGATCTCAATATATGTAATGTATCTGACTTGAACAATGTTTTGAAGGGCTTGACATTTTTTGTGACTAAACCTGTTGTTTCTGCAGGTTGTACAAGGGCCGATCTGTTATTAGACTTGCTGCTAAAGGGGTTCACAAGACGGGCAAAATGGTTCTAAAAGCTCTTTGAAGATGCTTCTGCTGTGTTGGTTGTGAATTAAGCGTCGTGTAAATGTTTAACTTATTGTACAGTCTTGTAAATCAGATCAACGTTATGCTCAACTTCCAATTCGTCTGTGCGAGAATATTGTAAATAGTGTGCAATTTGAAAAGTTCCTTTGTTGAGATTGCAATTTTTGTGTCGCAGTGTATGCCTTTTATAGTTCTTATTTTTTAAACTCTCAGGGTAGGGTTACAATTCTTTCAGAACCAGTTGGACTTGACAAAGTGGTAAGCATCCCCAGAGATTTCAACGTTTTTGATTTATTTTCTTTTAGAAGATTATTTACACACTTCTTGAGTATTTTTTCCCATCAAAATAACCAACTCTAGTTTTGATGGACCATTCTTACTACAAACTCATATTTTCCTATTCAAGAAAAAGAAACGAGTTTAACCGATAGTAATAAATAGAAATTTTACAATATTGGTTTATTTTGATCTAGTCAAGATTATAAATCTCATTTCATCAAGTCATTATCAGATACTCCGTCCTGTTACTTGTCAAATATTTCCTAAGTTAATTTATTTTTTCACTTGATATTTGTGACAAATCAAATAAGAACAATTTCTTTTTTTTAGTTATACCCTCAATTTATTAACATTGGGTTAATACCTTAGAAATATGTATAGTGAATAATACATATGAAATTTTGTTAATCAATAATGATAAAATGATAAACTTACTATATCAATCATTATTTTCTTAATAAATCTATTAAAAGTTAAAATTTGACAAGTAAAGACCAAGGAGTAAATCGAACTTCCCCTCCAATTGGATTTGAGCTCCATGACGCTGACGCTGACGGTGACAAGAAGTTGAAAGAAAATGTTAGTGGTGAATGACCCAAAGAAGTTACTCCACAATATATATATATATATATATATATATGGGAAATATATACTGGTCACAAGAGCCCATATATGTTATTTTTCTGTTTCAATTTATGTGCCGCAAATAGATTTTCGAGAATTACCAATTTTTTAATATATTTTTTAGATATTTAAAGTTGTTAATTAATGTGATTTAATATTTTATATGTAATTTTCAATAATATATGTCACTCTTTCTATCCCAATTTATTTAGCATGGTAGATTTTTCTGTTTTTTTTTTTAAATCATTAATTATTGTGATTTATCATATTTTTTACGCCATTTTTTAAATAATATATGTTACTTCCCTTGTTCCAATTTATGTGGCACATATAAAATTTTGAGAGTCAATAAACTTTTATGTCTGTTAAATATTTTTAGTTGTTAATTATTGTAATTTATAGTACCTTTGACGTAAATTTCGAATAATATATGTTACTTTTTTTGCCCTGATTTTCAATGACACTGATAGAATTTCGAGAACCATCTAAAATTTTTGTATGTTTTTAAAAATTTTAAGATGTTAATTATTGTGACATGTAGTACATTTTATAACAGATTCCAAAAATTACAAGAATTTCAAATATTTTAAGATACACAATTTTTTTTTTTCAAAACTACCCTCGAATAGAAGCAAACATGTGAACAAAGAGCTGCCTGCTTCCAGGAGCTGAAGCAGACATGTTGATCCTAAGAAGGTTAATCTAGCCACTTATTAATAAGACAAAATGTTTTAAATTTTTTTAAGTTGTTAATTATTGTGACTTGTAGTACATTTTATAACAGATTCCAAGAAATACAAGAATTTCAAATATTTTAAGTTGCACATTAAAAAATATTAATTCAAGACTTTCCTCGAATAGAAGCAGACATAGTTGCGTTAAAATTGGAGATATTAATAGAAAGATCTTTATAAACAACAAACATTAAGCCTTAAATAGGACCCCTTAGCCTTAAATAGTTGTGTTAAAATTGGAGATATTTAATGTATTTTTTTCGCATGTTTCAGATTAAAATACAAATACAAACTAACGAATTGGAGTAAATCGCGGAAGAAATCTTTTTAACTTTGGTAAAAGAGCTAAAATTACTCCCTGAATCTTTTCATTATATATAAGACTCTAAAATAGTCAGTTCATAATAATTCTTCCTAAAAAAATACAGAATCACCTGTTGATCAAAATTATGTTCATCGTTAATCATCATTGAAATTCAAAATCACATCTGTTCATCGTCGTTTTTTTTCTAGAAAATTCAAAATTGTTGATAAATCTGAGAAGCAATTTTGAAATACAAATTTAAAGCAGTTCATCATCCTTCTTCCTACAAAACACACAATCGAGGATCGGTCAAAGAAGCTAATTGAAATACACAATTGAAAAACCACATTTGTTCTTCAAGCCATAATGGATTCGGTATCATCTCAAAGTATTCATCTCAATAAGTATTTGTAGATTTTTGAAATTGAATTCAAATACAAATTTTATGATATAATGTTGTATATTGAATAATCAAAATACAAATTAGTTTGAAATACAAATTTGATGATGTTGTGCATTGAATGATTAGAATACAAACTTATTTGAAATACAATTTTGATGATAGGATCCCTATTGTATATTGAATAATTGTGATTTTGTATGTGGAATGATTGGAATACAAATTTATTCAACAACTAGAAATCAACATTTAGAATACAATTTTGGAATACAAAAAAATTTGGAATAAAAATCCATTTAGAATACAATTTTTTAAAAATCAAAAGTTAAAAGTAAAACTGAATAATGAATTTGATTAACAACTAGGAAACAACTTTTAGAATACAACTTTTGGAATACAAAATTTGTTTGGAATACAACATTTATATTTGCTTAATCAAAAGTTAAAAATAAAATTGAATAGTTTAAATATTCAATTGGTGATTGACTTTGAATACGCATGACTACAAATAATTGATATACAACATACAAAACACGTTTATTTGAATATATATATAGTTAGTAGCTGAATTTGAACATAGAAAATAAAATAAATGATTTAAATGCACATGGTTACGTACAATATGCTTGAATAAACACAATGTTGCTGAAAAATACAATTGAAATATGAAAAATATAACATGCATATCAATATGAATACATTTAAGCAAGAATACATATAATTTAATTCACCTATAATTTTATTCAAATAAATACAATTGTCACACCTCGAAAATCAGAAGTTGAGTCGAGTAGAAAAAGTTCAGAAAATGTTGCAGGTATTTGGTGCTACGGATTGACCTATGGGTCGTATAAATCCCTACGAGTCGTATGAAAGGTTCCGTAGACACTAGGAAAGTTTTTTGAAAAATTTAAATTTCTGATGTTTGACCTACGAGTGAACAAAACGAACCTTAGGAATTTGGATGAGCCGTAGATGACTTTCTTAGAAAGGTTTTACACTTGGTAAAATTTGGGCTTAAACTTGGGATTCACAGAAAGGTGTCTACGGATCGTAGACCGGATGATGGACCGCAAGAAGGTCTCATGAAAATTGGATGAAGTTTGGGTTTCTCAAGTTTGATCAATGATTGACTAGTACGTACAGTAGGTCACTTCCGACAGTTAACTCTTAAGGGTATCTTCTCCTATGCATTTAATACTTATACTATGTCATTTTGACCCTAATTGTAAGACCTATACCTTTCAACTCCTAAAACTACCCAAACGTTCCCACTCTTTGAAATCTCCAATTCCCATCCAAGTTCATCCCCTCTAAATTCTCTCAAGACTCAAGGAAGAAGGCCAGGGTTCCAAGCTTCAAGTATCCTTTTTATCTTTCTTAATAGGCCTTGATCATCTAGGTATGTGGGAATTCACCAATGAATTGAGTCCCAAAAGATTTCTAAGTTTCCAATTCAATTTCATCTAAATTGTTAGGGTTTCATGCAATCCTCATGAGTCTTACTTGATTTTGATATTAATTTATCAATTTCAGTCTTCTTATGCATGATTTGATTAAACCACATGCTATCCAATTCATTTATATAGACCCGTGCTTTTATGATGATAAATTTATGAAGAAAGCCTATGAAATTTTGAAATATGATTTAGGAAAGTTATGAATGCTTATGAACTAAGGATGCTTATGAGATAGGTATCAAATAATTTGTGAAAGGTTTTCTCTCACATTATGAAATCATGGTTTTGAAAGATTTTCTCACATATGTATAAATCATAATTTTAGGAGCTACTCTATGATGACTCATGATTGGATTGCTCATTTATTTGTGTCTTTCCAAGTATGTAATATGAATATGATTATGACTAAATTCGTTGAGATTTTACTTAGCTCTGAGAGGACCTTGAGATGGGGCTCTCCCGTTAGTAGAGGCGAGGTCTTTGGAAGCAATCTCATTGTCCCAAACTACGTGCCCCCATAGGATTGTCTTAAATGACCTAGCTAGTGGATCCACAAATAACATATCAATGAAAGTTACATATACTACCTTGGCAAGTAGAATCCCCTTCTTGATGTGAGGATTACTGTAACACCTCGAAAGTTAGAAAGTCCAAAAGAAAAGAAAAATGCAGAAATTAGCTAAAGCAGTGGCTTACGAGTGCTACCTACGAACCGTAGGAAGTCCTACGGGCCGTATGAAGTGAATTGTAGAACCCAAAGTCGAATTTTGAAATTTTAAATTTCTAAATCTTGACCTACGAATGAACATGACAAATCTTTGGAAGGTCGATGAGCCATTAATGGCTTCTGTAGAAAGGGTTCAGAGATTTTATTTGGGACTTCAGTCCTACGAAAGGATTTGACAAACCGTCATTTGTTCTATGGGTAGTAGAATAGGTTTCATAGAATAGTTCCAAACTTAGTAAAATTTTGGAGTTTAAATTGAGTTCAACAGTTTGGGTCAATGGAGCGTAGGAGGTCCTATGGGCCATAAAAAGGTCTCGTCAAATTTAGATGAAATGTTAGGTTCTAGTACTTGGTCTATGGTTAACCAGTACGGGTAGGTCATAACCGTAGGGACTATCCGACAATTATTTTAAAGAGTGTTTTCGTCTTTTCCTATTCACCTAATTTCTATACTACACCATTTTGCCTATTTAAAGGGAACCTATAACTGATTTTACCCATAGATCTATCGATTCTCAAATCATTCTCCCCAAAACCCCCAAATTCCTCTCAACTTTCTCTCTCAAGGAGCAAGGAAGAAGAATCTAGAGTTTCAAGTAAAGTCTCCATTTGCACTATTTATTCTAGGCTTTGATCTTCAATGTATGTAGGGCTTTATCAATGAGATTCATTCACCCATTAACCACAAAGGTTTTCTCAATCTATCCAAGTCAATTTCAATTCAATTGATTTGGTTTTTATTCAAAATCTGATGGGTTCTATTCGTATGGATTCAATTGATTAGTTATGATTTTATTTTGATGATTTAGATTCAATTACATGTTTTCCAATGAATTCCATGATAACCCATGCATTGATCATGATTTTGACTTTGAACCCTAATTTGCATGAACTTATGAAGAAGCTATGAAGTTATGAATGATGTTTTCATGAACTTATGCATGATTTATGAAAATGGATTATCTTATGATCTAGGTTGCTTTAGATTAGGAATCAATGAAATTGTGAAAGGTTTTCTCACATTAAGGAATCATGGTTTGGTAATTTTTTTTCTCACTTATACTTGATTCAAGATTTAATGAGCTACTTTGTAATGTTTTAGCTTAGATTAGTAACTTAAGTGTACTTTTTCATGGATGATGATAACCTTATGTTTATGACTATTCCGTTGGGATTTAACTTAGCACCGAAAGAACTTTGAGGTGGAGGCTCAAATAGGGTAGTGTATAGTAGAAACATTTAGTTCCAAACTACGTGCCCTAGTAGGATTAAACTGCCCAGCTAGTGGATTAACATATAACATATGACATGATATGAAATTCTACCTTGGCAAGTAGGCTCTCCCTTCTCGATGTGGGAGGTACATCAAATTCCATGTATAACTTGCATGGTTTATTGTCGATTAAAGTTAATACCCCACAAAATGAACTAAGTTACTCTCAAACATTTTATAAAGATTTCTCTATGATTTCAAGATGAATTGAACATGTTCATGATTATGATTCTCTTTAAAGGTGTTTACTATGCTTAGCTTGATCACGTATTTCAAGTTTTTGATTTTGTCCCTTTATGACCATGTTTTATGTTTTCATGCATGTACCTCATACTTAGTATGTTCCATTTACTAATGCATACTTGTGCCTACATTATTTCACTAATGTAGGGCTTGGCGACTCCTGTCCCTCTGTTTGTGGATAGTGAGAACATAGAGATTCAAAGACTTGGTGAGTCATTATATTCTGAGGATGATGTCACTTTATTGCTTTCATATGTCTTTTATCTTTTGTATGTTGTATGTGGTGTACGAGTTACATCCTAACCATTCCTTTTGATGTAATAGAAGGCTTGTCAAGACTATGTTAGACTTTCGCTTTGTAATGTCAAACTTTTTTCTTGAAATTGAATGCTTTACTTTGTCTGTTTCTATGTGTATATATATATGTCAAGTGGCTTGTATAGGGACTTTCGGGGCCTTATACTCCATGTCACATCTAGGGTGTACTTTGGGTCATGACAAACTTGATATTCAGAGCATAATGTTTGAGAAAAAGGTCCTAGGATATCAGAGAAGCCGCGCTGAGTAGAGTCTTATTTATAAGTGTGAAGCGTGCCATATTTATGAATAGGAGGTTACAAAGCGGTTAGGAAACTTCACTTTTTTCATTACTCTAAAGTCGTACCATAAAGTCTATATCTATAAACATTTTTCTCCTTAATTGTGTTCAATTCTTTTTAGGATATGGCCCCTCAAAGAGCTTATGTGAAAAAGAATGCGGGCAGCGACAATGTGGAGCCCGAGGTTCCTCAAGTTCTGGTCGATCCTTTGGCTGAGCAAGTGATTCATGCTAAATTCTGAGCTGTTTTCAAGTGTTGGCTCAAGCTATGATGAGCCAAGCCAACAAAGAAGCTAATGCTCCTGTAAACCCAAATGTAGGTATGACAGCGGTATGGATAATGGGCTTCACTAGGATGAATCCTCTGGAATTCCATGGTTGTAAGTTTATGAGGATCCTTAAGAGTTCATTAATGAGGTTTACAAGACAATAGGGATTATGGGATTTCCTACGGTTGAGAAGGTGGAATTGGCCGCTTACCAACTCAAAGGTGTTGCTCAAGTGTGGTTTGAACAATGGAAGATTTAGAGGGCGGTTGATGCGGGTCCTCTTGATTGGGAGAAATTCAAGGGAATTTTCTTGATTGTTTCTTTTCTTTTGATATGAGATAAGTAAAAGTGCTTGAGTTCATTGAATTGCGACAAGGCAATATGAGTGTGAACGAGTATGCATTGAAGTTCACTCAATTGGCTAAGTATGCTCCAACTATGGTTGCCGACTCTAGGGCAAGGATAAGTAAGTTCGTGTCAAGTGTGTCCGACTTGGTTGTCAAGAATGTCGTACCACCATATTGATCTAGGAGATGGATATTTCTCATTTGATGATACATGCCCAATAAATTGAGAAGGAAAAAATCAAGGAAAGGGAAAAAGAGTCCAAGAAGGCAAGGGTCGATGATGGTGGCTACTCTCATTCTAAGTCTGGTGGACAAGGGCGTTCTCAATTCTGGAAAAAGTTTTACGGCCAACGTTCCTCTAATGCTCCGTCTCATATTTTCAACAAAGATAAGGTGTCTAACCGTAAGCCTCAAGGATGAAATTGTGGTAATGGATCTTCTATCCCCTCTTGCCCAAGGTGTGGTAAAAGTCACTCAGTGTAACACCTCAGAATCTAGTAGTCTAAGCTAGGGGCTAAGTGTCAAGTCATGAGACAAATAATTTAGCTTGGGAAACCTTCACATGGACCAATACGGGCCGTGAAGAGCACCATGAGGCGTGTTGCTACCCGTGGTGGCTCACAGTAGCTAACCAAGGGAGGGTCACCTCCCACGAGCAACATGATGCCCCGTGAATGGGACCACGGCTCGTGGTGGTGCCCGTGAAGGGCTAGGCAGTGTGCATGTTTAGGAAGCCTCCTCCCACGATCCATTTAACGGCTCGTGAATGCCTAGACAGCTCGTGAAGGTAGGCGTGTGGGAAAAAGAGTTTAAGGGGTGTTTTTTCAAGCCACTGGTCAAGGACCACGACTCGTGGAGCCTGACGTGAAGTGGTGCAGTCAACTGCAAGTTTAAAGGCTTTTGGGTCTTTTTTGGTTTTCTTTAAATTAATACTATGTCATTTTACCCAAGCCTAGGACCCCTATATAAGTGATTTTAAGCCCAAAACTCACCCATTCAAGTCATTTTTTTATAAAATCCCAAAAGAAAACCAAAGTTCTTCCTCTCAAAATATTTCTCTCTCTAGAACTTGAAGAAAAAGAAGAGTGAAGCTAGGGCTCAAGGTCAAGTCTCCATTCTCAATTTCTTGTGGGATTTGATATCAAGGTATGATAGCTTTATTCATCCATGGAATCTTTGCATCCATGGATCCCCTAAGATTCCCCAATTGAAAAGAAGATATTCCCCAATTTGAGTTAGGGTTTTCTTCTAAGTTGTGGGTCTTTATGGATGCTGATTCAATTGAGTGGATTATGATTGTTTATGCATTAATTGAGAGGATTACATGTTTTTAGAATGAATTTATATGTACCCATGCTTAATCCATGTTTCTAAGGTGAAATTGATGTAAATGGGTTTTGATCCATGAAAGGAGAATTTATGGATTTAGATGTATTCTTATAGGATAAATAAGGTACATGATGAATTGCTTTGAGATTGAAGAATATATGATAATTATGATAAGTATTGCTTTGAGAGGGAAGCATATGTTATGAATTGATGATTATTGATATAATTGTTGAGGAAGGGATAGTTCCCCACTTGATTTTCTTATGTAAAAATATGAAAGGTTTTCTCACATTGAATGATTCTAGGTTGAAAGGATTGCTCACCTAAAATGAATCTAAGCTAAAGACTAGGAAATTGATAAGGCTAGATGCAATTACCCATGACCTCTAAATGAGAAGAATATGAGGTGATTACCTATATTCCTTAGAATAGAATAAGAGGCGATTACCCTTATTCATTGAAGTTGAACAAGAGGCAACTACCCACGTTCCTATAATGTGAATTGGATGAGAGGCGAGTTCCCATGATCCTTTATTGAAAGACAAGAGGCGAATACCCATGTCACATGATGTTGGACTAGAAGCGAGTACCTATGATCCCAAAGATAGAAGGACTAGAGGCGACTACCCATGTTTCTTTATAGTGAGGCAAGAGGTGATTCCCCATGTCTATAAAAGATAAGCTAGACTATGTTATGATAGGTGATGAGCTTGTATTGTTGCTTTAGTTTGTCTTCTATGATGAGTAAGACTAGTGGAGGATTACCTATGTCTTGGCTAAGTATGAATTTAGGTTACTTCAAGAAGTATTCCTTATATGTTGATATGATCTATTATGTGCATTGATTAGGCTTATGACTTATGTTGTCTAGTTCTTATGTCTATGTTGATGTTCATGCAAGTTATCATATTTAGTACATTCTTGTACTAACACATATTATTTCCTACATTTCTTATCCAAATGTAGGGTTCGGCGTTCCCGACTCTTATCCCCGTGGCTAGGATATATAGTAGAGGCAAAATTGAAGATTGGTGAGTCCTCACAACATTCGGGGATTTGGCCACCATTTCCTTTTGTTCTTTTCATTTAAGTTTTGAACATTGTTGTATGGGTTGTGTCCCAAGAATCTATGTATTAGATGGTTTTTGAGACAAGTGTATTAGACTTCCACTTTGTTTTATAAAGACTTTGATTATGTTGAAAATGTTTTAAATTTAACCGATTTTCTATTATCTTGACTGTGAAAGCTAAGTGACTTATATGAGGCCTCTGAGGGTCTTGTATGCCATGTTACATCTAGGGGGTACCCCTGGGTCGTGGCAAACTTGGTATCAGAGCATAATATTTAGAAAGGTTCTAGAATGTCTCAAAACCACGTTAAGTTTAGTCTTGTTTATGAGTGTGAAGCGCACCACATTTATGAAGCGCGCCACATTTCTTCATTACTCTAAGTCATGTAATAGAGTTTAACTCTATAAGGTCTCTTTCATAATCCTTACCCGATGGTTGTAACACCCCGGAAATTCTATGACTTAAGTTAGAGCCTCACCTTATGAATAATGACTTTAAAATAGTTAAAATGATGTTTCTAAACCTAAATTAATGCAATTGACTTGGTTTGGAAGAGTAAAAGTTTAAACGTCAAGAAACGACCACGACGTCCGGAAACTAGAGAAGAATGTGTTCTAGTGTGTCCTTAGGTTTTGGGCATGTTTGGGGGTGTCGTATGATGGTATAATCTTGTAAAAAATGGTTTAAATATGTAAAAGTATATGTTTAGGGTCCAAATGTCCGGGTACAACCCCCCAAGGACCACCCTAGGGGTCCTTAAGGAGGACCTAAACTTGGACCCAAAAGCTGTCAAAACTGCAGCAAACGACGAGACCAAGACTCACGGCCAGTAGACTGGTCTACGGAACGTAAGTCATGGTCATGAGCCCATACTTAGTCGTGGGAGACTTGGCCCCAAAAAGAAGCCTCAGTACCAAACGACGGATGACCAGTACGGTCAGTAACTCCACCTACGGTCCGTAGGTGGAGGGTCGTAAGTCCTGGCAGTTTTTAAGTTTTAGTTTTTAGTTTAGGGGTCTTAGTGTTAGTTAGTTATTTACTTAAGGGTTAAGAAGGGTGGTTAGCTAACTAATTACCATTCTAAACCTAACTATAAGACCCTAACCATAAGACTTTAACTCACACAACTCAACTCACAAGTCAAACTCATTCTCTCTCAAAACTCTCTCAACTAAGAACCCCATTGAACAAGAAGACCAAGGTTCATCTAGGGAAGCAAGGTTTTGATTTTTTTCTCCATCAGTTCTCAGGGAATTAAATAAGGTATGGTTGCTTATCACTCTTGGGATTCCTTTCCCCAAGAGGCCCCTTCAAGATGAATTTCAAAATCTCCAATTTCTAGGTTTCAATCCAAAAATGTGGGTTTTCTTTCTAAAGTGAAATTGATGTTATAAAATAACTTTGATTGATGTTATATGAACAGTTATGGATGAATTTATGTTGTATTGGTGTTTTCTTGAAGAATTTCCCATGAGACCCATGTTTCTCCTTCTTTTCCTAATTCTAACCCTAATTTGTGTTGGATATTAATTGAAGGCTATGAATTGAATGTGATGTTATGTAATTCATGTTTGTATGATGATTCTACCCTAGGTTATGTATAATTTCTATGAAATTAGGGTTGAGTCTTTGAATGAAGCCTTGAAGGCTATGAATGGAATATGTCAATTGCTTATATTGATGTTGAGTATGTTGTTACTTCATGGATTACCTTGTAATATGTATTGGTTATGAATTGTTTGGTAATTAAAGTATGAATGTCCCATGAAGGGAAAGAAGGTATGAAGGTTGGTTCTTCTTTGAACTCAAGTATGAAAGGTGAATTACTTAGATCGTAATGATACTATACCTAATGTGTTGTTGTGGTGTTGATGACCTAGTTTCCTCATCCTTAACCCGCTACACTTGAATTAGCTATGAAATATATATGTATGTTATGGTATGATTGCTATATGATTGAAAGGTAGTTCTCATGATTATAATGTAATGTAAAGTGAAAGGTTTACTTACTTGCTAAGTGTTTCTAAAGTGAAAGGATTGTTACTCAATTATGAACACATATGAGCTATTATGGTAAGGTGTCTACATAAGAGTCTAGTAAAGGCTAATGTGAACTTATGTGATGACTAAAGATGATTACAAAAGGGAATTAGATGCTTAGCAGCGAAAGGGCATGTAAATGAGATGGGGGTCTCATGTTTAGTAAGTCCGGCTCCCCACATGGGTTTCCTCACATTTAGCAAGTCCGGATTACCCACGATATGTGTTGTCTCATGAGATGGAAACTCCCACATTTAGTAAGTTAAGGTTTCTAGAAGCAATCTCCTTGACCCTTAACTATGTGCCCACATAGGACTCTAGCTTAGTGGATCCACCTAGATAGCTATGTACGAATGGTTGCACCCTAGTCAAGTGTTAACCCTCTCTTTTCGGTGTGGGAGTAGAACACCGGATTACATGTAGCTCTCATAGTCTATGTCGGTTATTGCAATATTTCCTTAATGTAAAAGTAAATGAAGGTATGAAAGGTGTGAAATCTTACTAGGGCTTTCTTAAGGGTTTCTACATAGTGTAAGGGAGTGTATGGGACTTCTCTTGCACATTGCACTTGTGGGATCCTAAGAGATGATTGTAGTAGTGTTCTCTTATGATTATGATGATTATGACTTATGCATGTTGAAGCTATGTTATGTATGATCATTATGAATATGGTAAGTTATGATGAAATATGATCTTATGAATGTATGCATGAAGTAGGTTGCTTAATGTGATACTGGGTTTGAATAGGGTTATGGGGTTCTATTCTTTGCATTGCACTAGTATTGCTTGGGTTGTCTACATGTTGGGATGATATTATGTTGGTTTTTGACTATGATGCTTACTTTGTGTGCATATTGGATTTACTTGGTAAAAAACATGTTTTGAATAAATGTCCTTTTATGAATGTTTCAATGGTTTTTATGCATAGTAGCCATAATTAGTACGTGTGTTGTACTAACCCATATTTTCTCCCTTTTCCCCAAACATTTAGGTTCGGGCCGTTGAGGATTCAAGCTTACTTCTCAAGACAGTTGGAGTTGTTTCCCCAAGTTGGTGAGTCCTCAAGTCCGAGGACAAGACCCTATGATCTAGCTTTTATGTTTAGTTCTTTGCTTATGTTGAAAGACATTGTTGTACTTTCCTATTTCAAGACTTCTTATTGATGTAAGGCATAAGTCCCATTTTTTATACTTCTATGTCTAGATGGTACATTGTGACAAAGTTAGATTTTGTTTTTCATTTATGAAGTGAAGTTGAACTTCCAAAGTAAAAGTTTTAAATTTTTCGTGATTTTATTCTATGATACATGCTATGACGAATGCTAAGGGTTTGTATAAGACCTCTTCGAGGTTGAATACGCCGGTAATGACTAGGGGGTGCTCTCGGGTAGTTACAATGGTCTATAGAAAATGACTACTTGAAGAGCTTATGCTAGAAGGACTGAGGGAGAAAAAGTTGGTCAAGGAGCTCCTCAAACTCTGGTTGATCCTTTCGCTGAGCAAGTGATTAATGCGGAGTTTAGGACGACTTTTCAAGTGTTGGCTCAAGCTGTGACGACCCAAGCCAATAGGGAGGTTGTGGTCCCTGTGAACCCAAATGTGGGTACGACGACATCTAGAGGGAGGGACTTCACTAGGATGAATCCTTCGGAATTCTATGGTTCTAAGGTTGAGGAAGATCCTTAAGAGTTCAGTGATGAGGTTTATAAGGTGTTGGCTATTATGGGAGTGACTCCGGTGGAAAAGGCGGAATTGGCCGCTTATCAACTTAAAGATGTGGCTCAAATTTGGTTCAACCAATGGAAGGAAACATGATCGGTAGATGCGGGTCCCCTAGAATGGGGAAGGTTTAAGTTCACTTTTCTTGATTGGTTCTTCCTCTTGAGATGAGGGAGGAAAAAGTGCTTGAGTTTATTAATCTCCGACAGAGGAACATGACTGTGAAAGAATATGGTTTGAGGCTCACTCAATTGTCAAAATATGCTCATTCTATAGTTGCCGACTCTAGGGCAAAAATGAGCAAGTTCGTTTTGGTGTGTTCGAATTGGTAGTGAAAGAGTGTCGTACTTCTATTCTTGTCCATGAATGGATATTTCTCATCTCATGGTTCATGCCCAACAAATTGAAGAGGAGAAACTTAAGGAGAGGTCTAGGGAGACAAATAGGGCTAGAACTGGTGATGGTAATTTCTCTCATGCAAGGTCCGATGGACGTGGTCGTCCTAGGTATCGACAAAGGTTTTTCGGGCAAGGTTCCTATAATGCTCCTAAGTTCAATAAAAGAAAGGGTGTCTAACCGTAAACCTTAAGGAGGTGGTAGTGGGTCTTCATTGCCAAATTGTGCTAAGTGTGGAAGAAGGCCTAAAGGTAAATGTCTAGCGAGTTCCAATAATTTTTTTGGTTGTGGATAAATGGCCCAGAAGATAAGAGATTGTCCTTCAGTTGCTAAGAATGAGGTAGACAGTCGTCATAGGGCTCAACCCTATCCTTCATCCGGTCCAATTGGTTCGGGTTCTAATGCTCCCAAGTTCTAATGTTCCTAAGCAAAATATGTTCTATGCACTTCAGACTCGTGGTGAACAAGAGGGTTCTCCTGATGTAGTTACCGGTATGTTGAAAGTCTTTCATCTTGATGTTTATGATTTACTTGATCCCGGTGCTACCTTGTCTTTTGTGATGCTATATGCGGCTATGAAATTTGATGTGCTTTCCGATGTGTTATTAGATCATTTTTTAGTCTCTACTCCTGTTGGTGATTCTATTGTGGCTAAGAGGGTCTATAGAAAGTGTCCCATTTCCTTGTCCCATAGAGTTACTCTTGTTGATTTGGTAAAGCTTGATATGCTAGATTTTGATGTTATCCTTGGTATGGATTGGCTGCAGTCTTGTTATACTTTTATCGATTGTAGGACCCGTGTAGTTAGATTTCAATTTCCGAATGAACCTGTCCTAGAGTGGAAGGGGGAAATTCTATGCTGAAAGGTCGGTTTATTTCTTATCTTAAAGGTAGAAAGATGAATTCTAAGGGTTGCATGTACCATCTAGTTAGGGTGAGGGATATGGATTCCGAAACCCCTACTCTTGAGTCGGTCCCCGTTGTTCGAGAGTTTCTAGACGTGTTCCCAAATGATTTACCTGGTATTTCTCCAGAAAGGGAAATAAATTTCGGTATTGACTTTTCCTAGATACATAGCCTACTTCTATTTCTCCTTACATAATGTCTCTAGTAAAACTTAAGGAATTAAAAGAGTAATTGAAAGATTTTTTGGATAAGGATTTCATCCGACCGAGTATCTCTCTATGTGGTGCTCTATTTTTTTTTGTTAAGAAGAAAAATGGTTCACTTTGTATGTGTATTGACTATCGACAATTGAACAAGGTTACCATTAAGAAAAGTATCCTCTTTCAAGAATAGATGATTTGTTTGACCAACTCCAAGGAGCGAGTTACTTCTCTAAGATTGACCTTAGGTCGAGTTACCACCAATTGAGGGTGAAGGAAGATGATATGCCGAAAATGGCTTTTAGAACCTGGTATGGTCATTATGAGTTTTTGGTGATGTCGTTTGGTTTCACTAATGCTCCGATGACATTTATGGTTTGATGAATATGGTGTTTAGACAATACCTTCATAGGTTCATAATTGTGTTCATTGATGATATATTGATTTATTCGAGCAGTGAGGATGATCACACCAATCATTTGAGGATTGTGTTGCAATTTTTCAAGGATCAACAACTCTTTGCAAAGTTTAGCAAATGTGAGTTTTGGCTAAGATCCGTAGCTTTTCTTGGCCATATTGTTTCAAGTAAGGGTATTGAGGTAAATCCTAAGAATACAAATGCGGTCAAAAGTTGGCCTAGACCTTTATACCCTTCGAATAATAGAAGTTTCTTGGGTTTAGCTGAT
Organism: Solanum chiquidenum; assembly: GCA_029582725.1. Taxonomy (NCBI): domain Eukaryota; kingdom Viridiplantae; phylum Streptophyta; class Magnoliopsida; order Solanales; family Solanaceae; genus Solanum; species Solanum chiquidenum. The sequence goes on from JAJOOS010007696.1 coordinate 43,280, forward strand.
TTCTATAAAAGGTTTGTTGAGGGGTTTTCTTCGATTGCCTCTCCATTGACTGCTTTGACTCAAAAGAAGGACAAGTTCATATGGTCCGAAGTATATGAAAAGAGTTTTCAGGAATTGAAATATAGACTTACTTCCGCTCTGGTGTTTACTTTACCGGAAGGGACGGATGACTTTGTTGTTTATTGTGATGCTTCAATAATTGGGTTAGGATGTGTGCTTATGCAAAACGGGAAAGTTATTACCTATGATTCAAGGAACCTTAAGGCTCATGAGAAGAATTATCCTACCCATGATCTTGAATTAGCGGCGGTGGTTTTTGCCTTAAAGATTTGGAGGCATTATTTGTATGGTGTTCATGTCGATGCGTTCACCGACCACAAGAGTTTGAAATATGTGTTTAATCATAAATATCTTAATCTATGCCAAAGAAGGTGACTAGAGTTACTTAAGGATTATGACATGAGAGTTTTCTATCAGCTCGATAAGACGAATTTGGTGGCAGATGCTCTTATCCGATTATTAGTGGGTAGTGTTGCCCATAAAGAAGAGGGTAAAAGAGAATTGGTATAAAATGTACATAGATTGGTCCGATTAGGTGTTCAGGTGATGGACTCGACCAAGGGTGGTGTTATTGTTCACAATGGTTCTGAATCATCTCTTGTGATGGAGGTGAAAGCTAAGCAATGTCTTGATCCCACCGTAGTAGAATTGAAATAAGCGGTTCTTAGAAAGTCCGTTGAGTCTTTCTCCCAAGGAGGATATGGTGTACTTAGATATCAAGGTCATTTGTGCATTCCTAACGTTGATGACTTGAGGGAACATATCTTGTCAGAAGCCCATAGTTCTCGGTACTCCATTCATCCAGGAGCCAACAAGATGTACTGTGATTTGGTGGAATGGGATGAAGAAGGATATTACGGGATTTGTGGCTAAGTGTCCTTATTGCCAACAAGTGAAAGTTGAGCATAAAAAATCGGGAGGTTTATCCCAAGACATTAGTATTCCTACTTGGAAGTTGAAAGATTTGAATATGGACTTCATAGTAGGATTGCCTCGTACTCGGCGATAGTACGATTCAATTTGGGTTATAATACACTAATTTGGCCCATTTCATTCCCATCAAAGTTTCCTATTCGGCGGAAGACTATGCTAAGTTCTATTTGAGGGAAATGGTAAGGTTGTATGGAGTGCCCTTGTCCATTATATCTGATAGAGGTACTAAATTTACTTCTTAGTTTTGGAAGTCTTTTCAAAAGGGTCTTGGCACTAAAGTTAAGCTTAGCATGACTTTTCATCCACAAACCAATGGGAAAGAGAGGCGTACTATCCAATGATTGGAAGATATGTTGAGAGTTTGTGTCATCAATTTCAAGGGAAATTGGGATAATCATTTGCCATTGATTGATTGCTTATAATAATAGCTATCACTCTAGTATTGGTATAGCTCCCTTTGAGTCTCTCTATGGTAGACGGTGTAGATCTCTTATAGGTTGGCTTGAGGCAGGTGAAGTTGCCTTGATAGGACTCAAGTTAGTTCATGAGGCTATGGAGAAAGTCTGACTTATTAGAGAAAGGTTGAGAACAACCCAAAGTCGACAAAAGTCCTATGCCAATGTTAGAAGAAGAGATATTGAGTTTGGTGTTCATGATTGGGTTTACTTAAAAATATCACCCATGAAGGTTGTAATGAGATTTGGGAAAGAAAGGTAAGCTTAGTCCCCGTTATGTAGGCCCATATCAGATTTTGAGACATGTTGGTAAGGTTGCTTATGAGCTTGATTTGCCTAATGAGTTGGTATCGGTGCATTCAATTTTCTATGTCTATATGTTGAAAAAGTGTGTTGGAGATCCTACATCTATAGTTCCCTTAGAATGTTTGGGAGTTGATGAGAATCTTTCCTATGAGGAAGTTCCAGTTGAGATTTTAGACTGGCAAGTTAAGAAGTTGAGAAACAAGAAAGTTGCTTCCGTGAAAGTATTATGGAGGAATTATTTAGTTGAGGGTGATACTTGGGAGGCCGATGCCGATATGATGTCCCGATATCCTCATTTTTTTCCTGCTACTCCTACTCTAGCTTGAGGTAATGAGTTCTTTATGGTTTACTCTTTGTTTTTGTGTCATGTGATTTAGATATTCCCATGATTTCCTTATTTTATGAATGTTCATGAAAAAAAACTTGTGTTTTGAAAGAAAATGAGTTTACATGATTGATTTCCTCATGTTCTTGTGCATTGAGTATAATTTGCCTATAGATTTCATGAGATGATGCTGAACATGCTTTAGCTTGGAGTGGTACTCCCTCTTTGAATATGAGTAAGAATCGCATATAAAGTACATGATATGATGATATGAGCATGTTGTAGTATGTAGTTGATTTTTCCAATTTGATATTTATGCGTTTATGTGAATTCATGCATATTGGGTTGCTAGGTTTAGTTCCTATCTTTCCTTATGATGCATTGAGTATGTTTATCTTGGAGTCGATGTTTCCTCTTTGGTTATGTGCATTTTGATGAGATTGCATGCATGATGGACTACTAGTATTGAGTCTTTTCTTTCATGAGGTGTCTAGAATTCCGTCTGAGGATGAATGTTCCCAAGGGGGAGATAATGTAACACCTCGAAATCTAGTAGTCTAAGCTAAGGGCTAAGTGTCAAGTCATGAGCCAAATAATTTATATTGGGATACCTTCACATGGACCCATACGAGTCGTGAAGGGCACCACGAGGCGTGGTTCTTCCCGTGGTGGCTCACAATAGCTAGCCAAGGGAGGGTTACCTCCCACGAGCAACATGACGCCCTGTGAAGGGCACCACGACTTGTGGTTGTGCCCGTGAAGGGCTAGGCAATGTGCATGTTTAGGTAGCCTCCTCCACGAGGCACTCAACGGCTCGTGAAGACCTAGACGGCTCGTGGAGGTGGGCGTGTGGGAAGAAGAGTTTAAGGGGTGGTTTTCTAGCCACTGGTCAAGGACCACGGCTTGCACCACCACTCGTGAGAGCCATCACGGATCGTGGAGCTTGGCGTGAAGTGGTGCAGTCAACTGTAAGTTTAGGGAGTTTTTGGTCTTTTCCGGTTTTCTTTAAATCAATACTATGTCGTTTTACCCAAGCATAGGACCCCTATATAAGTAATTTTAACCCCAAAACTCACCCATTCAAGTCATTTTTTCTAAAATCCCAAAAGAAAACCAAAGTTATTCCTCTCAAAATATTTCTCTCTAGAACTTAAAGAAAAAGAAAGGTGAAGCTAAGGCTAAAGGTCAAGTCTCCATTCTCTATCGCTTGTGGGCTTTGATATCAAGGTATGATAGCTTTATTAATCCATGGAATCCTTGCAACCATGGAGCCCCTATGATTCCCTAATTGAAAAGAAGAAATTCCCCAATTTGAGTTAGGGTTTTCTTCTAAGTTGTGGGTCTTTATGAATGTTGATCCAATTGAGTAGATTATGATTGTTTATGCATGAATTGAGAGGATTACATATTTTTAGGATGAATTTACATGTACCCATGCTTAACCCATGTTTATGTAACACCTCATATTCAAAAAGACCAAAATAACAGCTTTCCAGATATTGCAGGTGCCAAACCACGCCGACCACCCACAACCCGTGGAGTGGACCATGGACCGTAGGTGTGGTCCATGGTTGGTCTGCCTGGGTAAGGTCTGAGAGTCCAGGACCACGACACGACCTACGAACCATAGGTCAGACCACGGTCCATGGTTCGAGACCCCAAGATCACCCTTTCTGACCATGAACGACGGTCCACCAGGACGGGCCGTGGGTCAGACCACGGTCCGTCGACTGGGTCCGTGGGTCACAACTGACAGTTATTTTTCAAGAGCAGTTGGGTCTTTTCCTAATTAATTAGTTTCTATACTATGTCGTTTTTTCTATGTTTAGGACCCGTATATGAGTCTTTTTACCCCCAAATTCACCCCATTTAATTCATTGTACCCAATTCACAAAAGAATTCCCAAAACTCCTCTCAAATATTCTCTCTCTAGAAATTGAAGAAGAAGAAGAAGATTTAACCTAGGGTTTCAAGCTAAGGTTCCAATTCTTACAATGAAGGCAAGCATTTGGATTCAAGGTACGATAGTTTTCATCTATGGTTGCCTTTCATCCATGGAGTTCCTAAATTCCTCTACTTTAAAAGGTAGAATTCCCCAATTGAGTTAGGATTTTCTTCAATTAGCATAGGTTCTTTTCATTATTGATTTAAATGAATTAATTATGATCTTCTAAGCTTGAATTGATGAATTGCAATGGTTTTGTGGCGTTTTCCCTTATAAACCCATGTAATCCCCATGTTTTTAAGTTATGGACTATATGTGGTGGGATTTTGATCTTAACAGAAGAGTTTTATCAAATTATGCATGTAATGAGAGAATTGCATGAATTTATGATGAAATCCATATCTAACCCTTGTTTTCTAAATGTTTATGATTGAAAGAGGGTTTTTGGCCTTGAAAGGTGATTATGGAATTATGAATGTTTTCATGAGAATTATGCAAATGTATTAAGGGTGCTTTAAGAGTAAAGTACCAATGATGATGTTTTGTTTTGAAAGGACATTAGCATAAACACATACTAGCATGATGTGAAAGTTTTCTCAAATAGAAATGATTCTTAGGTTTAAAGGTTTTCTCACCTAATTGAATCAAAGAATAAGAGCTATCCTAATGAACTAGCTTGGATTGGCAAGATGACATTCCTTTCCATGGATAATGAGAATAAGTAAGAAAATACTATTCCATGGGATTTATGCTTAGAACCGAGTGAATATTGATATTGAGATGGAAACTCTCCCGTTAGTAGAGGCCGTGTTTCTAGAAACAATCTCATGAGATAGAACCTCTCCCGTTAGTAGAGATCGGGTTTCTAGTAGCAATATCCTTATCCCTTAAATATGTGCCTCCATAGGTTGATTAGCTAGTGAATCCAATTCATCTAGAAGTTCATGGTTCTACCTTAGGAAAGTAGAACAACCCTTTATGGTGTGGGAGAAACCGGGGGATCATATTATAGCTCACATGGTCTCAATGTTGGTTAAGGCTAATTCCCCACATTAATAATGAACTAAGGTTACTCAAGGAGTATCTTATATGTGTTCAAAGGCTTTAAATATGATGTTGGCTTTCATTGACTTTGTTTTATGAAGTATACTTTATAACTCTTCTATGTCATGTTTCTACTTGGTCAATTGCATGTCATGAAATGAAATGTCCCTTCTTAGCTTGTTTTAAATGTTTTATGCATTACTATCATACTTGGTACATTGTTTTTACTAACAGAGACTCATACCTACATTTTTCACAAATGTAGGGTCCGACAGACAGGTTTCTGAATCTCATGGCTAGTAGTTGAGTACGTGATTTCCCAAGATTTGGTGAGTCTTCATGCTTAGAGTATGGAGTTATTGTTTTAGTTTTGTTTCATATATTTCTCTTTTGAACATGATGTATGGGCTAGGACCAATTTCATTCTATTGTATTAGATGGCTATGATGAGACAAAAGTTTAGACTTCCACTTTTAATTTTATAAAATGTTTTGGACTTGAACAATTTTACTCTTATTCTTCTATTTCTTATGTTATGAGAGCTAAGTGGGTTGTATGGAGTCCTTCGGGGTGCTATATGCGATGTTACATCTAGGGGGTACCCCTGGGTTGCGATAAACTTGGTAATCGGAGCACAAGGTTTAGAATGGTCCTAGGATGTCTCATATGCCACGTTTAGTAGAGTTTTGTTCATTAGTGTGAAGCGCGCCACATTTATGAATGAGAGGCTACAAGATGATTAGGAAACTCTACTTCTTTCATTACTCTTAAGTCGTGTGAGAGAGTTTAACTCTATAAGGTCTCTCTGCTAATCCTTATCCTATCTTCTTCAGGATATGGCTACCCGAAGAGCTTATCCTAGAAGGAATGCGAGTGAGAATGTGGAACAAGAAGCTCCCCCCAAGCTCCTTAAGTTCTAGTTGATCCTTTGGCCGAGCATGTGTCTAATACAAAGTTTAGGGCTGCTTTTCAAGTGTTGGATCAAGCCGTGACAGCCCAAGATAATAGGGAGGTTGTGGTTCCCGCAAGCTCAAGTGTGAATGTGGTGTCTTCAAGAGTGAGGGACTTCACAAGGATGAACCCCCCAAAGTTTCACGATTCGAAAGTTGAGAAAGATCCTCAAGAGTTTATTGATGAGGTCTATAAGATTTTGATGATCATGGGAGTTACACCGGTGGAAAAGGCGGAGTTGGCCTCTTATCAACTAAAAGGTGTGGCTCAAATTTGGTATAATCAATGGAAAGAAGGGAGATCGGAAGATGCAAGTCCTCTTGATTGGGAGAGGTTTAAGAGTGCTTTTGTTGATAGGTTCTTTCCCCTTGATATGAGGGAAGATAAGGTGCTTGAGTTCATTAACCTTCGACAAGGGAGTATGGGTGTGAGGGAGTATGATCCTAAGTTCACTCAATTGTCCAAATATGCTCCAATAATGGTTGCCGATTCAAGGGCTAGGATGAGTAAGTTTGTTTTGGGTGTGTCCGAAATGGTTGTTAAAGAGTGCGGAACCGCAATGCTCATTCATGACATAAACATCTCTCGTCTCATGGTGCATGCACAACAAATTGAGAAGGAGAAACTCAAGGAAAAGTCTAGAGAGGTAAAAAGGGCTAAGACCGGTAATGGAAATTTCTCTAATGCAAGGTACGATGGACAAGGTCATCCTAGATTTCGACAATGGTTTTCTGGTCAAGGTTCCTCCAATGCTCCTCCTAAGTTCAACAAATATAGGGTGTCTAACCCTAAGCCTCAATGAGGTAATGGTGGTAGTTCTTTGTTGCCTATGTCTACTTGTGCTAAGTGTGGTAAGAAGCATGAGGATAGGTGTATAACTAGCACGGATGTTTGCTTTAGTTGTGGTAAGAGTGGTCAAAAAATGAGGAATTGCCCAATGCTTGCGGCAAAATAAAGGGAAGGCAAGCAAGCTTCTCCTAGTGGTTCGAATTCTAATGCTCCTAAGTAAAACCGCTTCTATGATCTCCAAACCTGAGGTGAACGAGAGAGTTCTCCGAACGTGGTCACCGGTATGTTAAAAGTTTTCCAAATAGATGTATATGCTTTGATTTATCGCAGTGCTACTTTGTCCTTTATGACGCCATATATGGCAATGAGGTTTGATGTGCTTCTCGATGTGTTGTTAGAACCTTTTTTTGTCTCTACTCTTGTTGGTGATTCTTTTATGGCTAAGAGGGTCTATAGAAAGTGTCCCGTTTCCTTGTCCCATAGAATTACTCTTGTTGACTTGGTAGAGCTTGATATGTTAGACTTTGATGTTATCCTTGGTATGGATTGGTTGCACTCTTGTTATGCTTCTATTGATTGTAGAACTTGTGTAGTCAAGTTGCAGTTCCTGAATGAACCTATCCAGAGTGAAAAGGGGGAAATTCTATGCCTAAGGGTTAGTTTGTCTCTTGTCCAAAAGCTAGAAAGATGATTTCTAAGGGTTGCATTTATCATCTAGTTAAGGTGAGGGATGTTGATTCCAAAACCCATTCTCTTGAGTCGGTCCCTATTGTTAATGAGTTTCTAAAAGTGTTCCCAGATGATTTTCCCGGCATTCCTCCCGAAAAGGAAATAGACTTTAGTATTGACCTTCTCCCAGATACGCAACCTATTTCTATTCCTTCTTATAGAATGGCTCCGGCAGAACTTAAGGAGTTGAAAAAACAATTGAAAGATTTGTTGGATAAGGGTTTCATCCGACCGAGTATCTCACCATAGGGTGGTCCAATTTTTTTTGTTATAAAGAAATATGGGTCTGTCTGCATGTGTATTGACTATCGCCAGTGAACAAGGTGACTATTACGAATAAATATCCTCTTCCAATGATAGATGTTTTATTTGACCAACTTCAAAGATCAAGTTACTTCTCTAAGATTGATCTTCGATCGGGTTATCACCAATTAAGGGTGAAGGAAGATGACATTCCGAAGGCAACTTTTCAAACTCGATATGGTCGTTATGAGTTTTTGGTAATGTCATTTGGGTTGACTAATGCTTTGGAGGTGTTTATAGATTTAATGAATATGATGTTTAGACAATACCTTGATATGTTCGTAATTGTGTTCATTGATGATATATTGATCTATTCAAGAACTGAGAATGAGCATATTGATCATTTGAGGATTGTCTTGCAAATTCTCAAGGACCAACAACTTTTTGCTAAGTTTAGCAAATGTGAATTTTGGCTATGGTCCGTCGCTTTCCTTGGCCATATTGTTTCATGCAAGGGTATTGAGGTAGATCCCATTAAGATGGATGCGATCAAGAGTTGGACTAGACCTCTAACACCTCCGGATATTAGAAACTTCTTGGATTTGGCTGGTTACTATAGAAGGTTTGTTGAGGTTTTGTCTTCAATTGCCTCTCCCTTGACGACTTTGAATCAAAAGAAGGCTAAGTTCATATGGTCTGAAGCTCGTGAAAAGAGTTTTCAAGAATTGAAAGATAAACTTACTTCTGCTCCGGTGTTGACCTTACCAGAAGGAACGAATGGTTTTGTGGTTTATTGTGATGCCTCTAAAATTGGGTTACGATGTGTGTTTATGAAAAATGGAAAAGTTATTGCCTATGCTTCAAGGAAACTTAAGATCCATGAGAAGAATTATTCTACCCATGACCTTGAATTAGCGGTAGTTGTTTTTTCCTTAAAGATTTTGGAGGCATTACTTGTATAGTGTTCATATTGATGTATTTATCGACCATAAGAGTTTGCAATATGTGTTTAACCAAAAGGATTTGAATCTTTGCCAAAGAAGGTGGCTTGAGATATTGATATATTATGACTTGAGTGTTCTTTATCACCTCGGTAAAGCAAATGTGGTGGTGGATGCTCTTAGTTGGTTATCTATGGGTAGTGTTGCCCATATTGAGGAGTAAAAGAAAGAGTTGGTTCGAGATGTTCATAGATTGGCTCGATTAGGTGTTCAATTAGTGGACTCCATCAATGGTGGTGTTATGGTTCACAATGGATCCAAATCGTCTTTTGTGGTGGATGTTAAAGCTAAGCAAGGTCTTGATCCAATTTTGATAGAATTAAATGAGGTGGTACTTAAGAAATCCGTTGAGGATTTATCTCAAGGGGGAGATGGTGTGCTTAGATATCAAGGTCGTTTATGTGTTCCAAATATTGATGACTTGAGGGAACACATCTTGTTAGAAACTCATAGTTTGTGGTATTATATTCACCCGGGAGCCAGCAAGATGTACCGTGATTTGTGAGAAATCTATTGGTGGAATAGGATGAAGAAAGATATTGCGGGATTTGTGGCTAAGTGTCCAAATTGCTAACAAGTAAAGGTTGAGCATCAGAGACTGGGAGGTTTATCCCAAGATATTGGCATTCCTACTTGGAAGTGGGAAGACTTGAATATGGACTTTATTGTTGGTTTGCCTTGCACCCGGCGACAACATGACTCTATTTGGGTTATTGTAGATGGGATGACAAAATCGGCTCACTTTATTGCCATCAAGGTTTCCTATTCGGCGGTGGATTATGCTAAGTTGTACATAAGAGAAATCATAAAGTTGCATGGAGTGCCTTTATCCATTATTTCCGATCGTGGTACCCAATTCACTTCTCAGTTTTGGAAGTCTTTCCAAAGGGGTCTTGGTACTCGTGTTAAGTTTAGTATGACCTTTCACCCCCAAATTGATGGGCAAGCAGAGCGTACTCTCCAAACTTTGGAGGATACGTTAAGGGCTTGTGTGATTGATTTTAGAAGGACTTGGGATGACCATTTGCCATTAATTGAATTTGCTTATAATAATAGCTATCACTCGAGTATTGGTATGGCTCCATTTGAGGCTCTTTATGGTAGGAGGTGTAGATCTCCCATAGGTTGGTTTGAGGTGGGTGAAGTTTACATTATTGGTGCCGAGTTGGTACATGAGGCCATTGGGAAAGTTTGACTTATAAGAGAAAGGTTGAAAATGGATCAAAGTTAGCAAAAGTCATATGCCGATATGAGAAGAAGGGATCTTGATTTTTATGTTAATGATTGGATTTACTTGAAAATTTCACCCATGAAGGGTGTAATGAGGTTTGGTAAGAAAGGGAAGTTTAGTCCCCGGTATACAAGCCCATATCAGATTTTGAGACGTGTTGGTAAGGTTGCCTGTGAGTTAGATTTGCCAAATGAGTTGGCAACAATGCATCTAGTTTTCCATGTCTCCATGTTGAAGAAGTGTGTTGGTGATCCGACATCCATAATTTCCTTAGAGGGTTTAGGAGTTGATGAGAGTTTCTCATCTGAGGAAGTTCCGGTTGAGATTTTAGACTGACAAGTCAAGAAGTTAAGAAATAAGGAAGTAGCTTCCGTGAAAGTGTTGTGGAGGAATCATTTAGTTGAGGGTGCAACTTGGGAGGCCGAGGCTAACATGATGTCCCGATATCCTCATTTCTTTCCTTCTACTCATATTCTTGCTTGAGGTAAAGAGTTCCTCTTGAGTTGTTCTTTGTTTTGGGAGTCATGTGTTTTTATGTATTTCCATGATTTCCTTATTATTATGTATGTTCATGAAAACTTGTGTTTTGAAAGAAAATAAGTTTATATGATTGATTTTCCTCATGTTGTTGTGCATTGAGTATGAGTTGCCTATAGACTTCATGAGATGAATTGATGAACATTCTTTAGCTATGCTTTTTGAGAGTAAATTGCATATGGCTCCATGAGATTGTGTTGAACATGATTTTAGCTTGGAGAAGGTAGTTCCTCCTTCAAAATGAGTAATTTTGAGATTTCATGCATATTGGGTTGATAGATGTAGTTTCTACTTCCTTTTGATGCATTGAGTATGTTTAGCTTGGAATTGATGTTTCCTACTTGTTTTTGTGCATTTCATGCATAATGGGTTGTTAGAGTTAGTTTCACCCCTCTTATGATGTTTTGAGAGCGTCCTAGCTTGGAGTCGATAGTTCCTCCTCGACTAATGCATTGCATTGTTAGGTTGGGTTGTTCCCCTTCTACTCTTTTAGAACCAGTTTAAATCTCATTCGAGAATGAATGGTCCCAAGGGGGAGATATTGTAACACCCCGTATTCAAAAACACCAAAAGAACAACATTCCAGATATTGCAGGTGCCAAACCATGCCGATCACCCATGGCCCGTGGAGTGGACCACAGACCATAGGTGTGGTCCGTGGTTGGCCTGCCTCGGTAGGGTCTGAGGGTCCAGGACCACGACACGACCTACAGACCGTAGGTCAGACCATGGTTAGTGGTCAGGATCCGTGATTCGAGACCCCAAGATCAGCCTTTCTAACCATGAACGACGGTCCACCAGGACGGGCTGTGGGTCAGACCACGTCCATCGACTAGATCTGTGGGTCACAGCTGAAAGTTATTTTTCAGGGGCAGTTGGGTCTTTTCCTAATTAATTAGTTCCTATACTATGCCATTTTGTCTATGTTTAGGACCCCTGTATAAGTTTTTTTACCCCCAAATTCACCCCATTTAATTCATTCTTTCAAATTCACAAAAGAATTCCCAAAACTCCTCTCAAATATTCTCTTTCTAGAACTTAAAGAAGAAGATGAAGATTCAACCTAGGGTTTATAGCTAAAGTTCCAATTCTTCCCTCGAAGGCTAGCATTTGGATTCAAGGTATGCTAGTTTTCATCCATGGAGTTCCTAAATTCATCTACTTCAAAAGGTAGAATTCTTCTAATTGAGTTAGGGTTTTCTTCAATTAGCATGGGTTCTTTTCATTATTGATTTAAATAAATAAATTATGATCTTCTAAGCATGAATTGATGAATTACAATGGTTTTATGATGTTTTCCCCTATGAACCCATGTAATTCCCATGTTTTCATGTTATGAACTATATGTGGTGGAATTTTGATCTTAACGGAAGAGTTTTATGAAATTATGCATGTAATGAGACAATTGCATGAATTTATGATGAAATCCATATATAACCCTTGTTTTCTAAATGTTGATAATTGAAAGAGGGTTTTTGGCCTTGAAAGGTGATTATGGAATTATGAATGTTTTCATGAGAATTATGCAAATGTCTTAAGGGTGCTTTGAGAGTAAAGTACCAGTGATGATGTTGTTTTGTTAAAGGACATTATCATAAACGCATACTAGCATGATGTGAAATATTTTCTCACATAGAAAGGATTCTTAGGTTTACAGTCTTTCTCACCTAATTGAATCAAAGAATAAGAGCTATCCTAATGAACTAGCTTGGATTGGCAAGATGACATGCCTTTCCATGGATAATGAGAATAAGTAAGAAAATACTATTCCATGGGATTTATGCTTATCAACGAGTGGATATATACATTGAGATGGAAGCTCTTCCGTTAGTAGAGGCCGGGTTTCTAGAAATAATCTCATGAGATGGAACCTCTCTCGTTAGTAGAGGTCGAGTTTCTATTAGCAATCTCCTTATCCCTTAACTATGTGCCCCCATAGGTTGATTAGCTAGTGGATCCACTTAAGCTAGAAGTTCATGGTTCTACCTTAGGCAAGTAGAACAACCATTTTTGGTGTGGGAGACATCAGGGGATCATGTTATAGCTCACATGGTCTCAATGTCGGTTAAGGGTAATTCCCCACATTAATAATGAACTAAGGTTACTCAAGGAGTATATTTTTTTTTCCAAAGGGTTTAAAGATGATGTTAGCTTGCATTGACCTTGTTTTATGAAGTATGTTTTATAACTCTTTTATGTCATGTTTTAACTTGGTCAATTGCATGTCATGAAATGAAATGTACCTTCTTAGCTTGTTTTAAATATTTTATGCATGACTATCATACTTGGTACATTGTTTTGTACTAATATATATTCTTACCTACATAATTCACAAATGTAGGGTCCGACAGACAGGTTTCTGAGTCTCATGGCAAGTAGTTGAGTTCATAATTTCCCAAGCTTTGGTGAGTCCTCATGCTTCGAGGACGGAGTTATTGTTTTAGTTTCTTTCATGTATTTCTATTTTGAACATGATGTATGGGCTAGCCTCAATTTCATTTTATTGTATTAGATGGCTATGATGAGATAAGAGTTTAGACTTCCACTTTTCGTTTTATAAAATGTTTTGGACTTGAACTGTTTTACTCTTATTGTTCTATTTTTTATGAATGGAGTCCTTCAAGGTTCTATACTCCATGTTACATCTAGGGGGTACTCCTGGGCTGTGATAGTTTCTAAGGTGAAAGTGATGTAAATGAGTTTTGATCCATGAAAAGAGAATTTATGGATTTGGATGTATTGTTATAGGATAAATAAGGTACATAATGAATTGCTTTGAGATTGAAACATATATGATGATTATGATAAGTATTGCTTTGAGAGTGAAACATATGTTATGAATTGATGATTATTGATATAATTGTTGAGGAAGAGATAGTTCCCCACTTGATCTTCTTATGTATGAATGTGAAAGGTTTTATCACATCGTATAATTCTAGGTTGAAAGGATTTCTCACCTAAAATGAATCTAAGCTAAAGACTAGAAAATTGATGAGGCTAGAGGTGACTACCCATGACCTCTAAATGAGAAGGATATGAGGTGATTACCCATATTCCTTAGAATATAATAAGAGGTGATTACCCTTATTCCTTGAAGTTGAACAAGAGGCGACTACCCACATTCCTATAATGTGAATTGGAAAAGAGGCGAGTACCCCTGATCCTTTATAGAAGACAAGAGGCGAATACCCATGTCACATGATGTTGGACTATAGGCGAGTACCCACCATCCTAAAGATAGGACTAGAGGCGACTACCCATATTCCTTTATAATGAAGAAAGAGGCGATTCCCCATGTCTATAAAAGATAAGCTAGACTATGTTATGATAGGCGATGAGCTTGGATTGTTGCTTGAGTTTGTATTTCATGATGGGTAAAACTAGTGGAGGATTACCCATGTCTTGGATAAGTATGAATTGAGGTTACTTCAAGAAGTATTTCTTAAATGTTGATATGATCTATTATGTGCATTGATTATGCTTATGACTTATGTTGTCTAACTCTTATGTTTATGTTGATGTTTATGCAATTTATCATATTTAATACATTCTTGTACTAATGCATACTCTTGCCTATATTTCTTATCCAAATGTAGGGTACGACATTTTCGGCTCTCATCCCCGTGGCTAGGATCTATAGTAGAGGGAAAATTAAAGGTTGGTGAGTCCTCACAACATTTGGGGATTCGACCACCATTTTCTTTGGTTCTTTTCATTTTAAGTTTTGAACATTGTTGTATGGGCTGTGTCCCAATAATCTATTGTATTAGATGATTTTTGATACAAGAGTATTAAACTTCTGTTTCAATTTATAAAGACTTTTAATGTGTTGAAAATATTTTAAATTTTACCAATTTTTTATTATCTTGACTGTGAAAGCTAAGTGGCTTATACGAGGCCTCTGGGGGTCTTGTATTCCATGTTACATCTGGGGGTACCCCTGGGTCATGACACTCAGGGAAGTGCTTAGTCGTTAAGGATGGTTTCTTTGGTTACGGGAAGAGTGGTCACAAGGTGAAAGATTGTACATTTTAACTATTAAGGTTAAGAATGGTAGACAAGTTCAACGTAAATGTTCTGGTTTGGGTGCTCCCAAGAAAAATAGATTTTATGCTCTTCAGACTCGGCATGATCGTGAAGGGTCTCTGGATATGGTGACCGGTGTGTTGAAAGTCTTTCATCTTGATTTTTATGCTTTACTTGATCTTGGTGCTACCGTATAGTTTGTTACTCCTAATATGGCCATGCGATTTGATATTTGTCTCGAAATCCTTTCTAATCCCTTTCATGTCTCTACTCTCGTGGGTGATGCTATTGTAGCTAAGACAGTCTATATAAATTGTCATATTTCTATTTCTCATAGAGTCACTCATGTTGATCTTGTAGAGCTTGATGTGTTAGATTTTGATGTTATTCTTAGGATTGGTTATATTGAAGACTCTGAATGAACCTATCATGTCATGTGAAGGAGGAAAGTTATGTTCTTAAGGGTTAGTTTACATCTTGCCTAAAATATAGAAAATAATTTCTAAGGGTTGCATTTATCATCTTGTTCGGGTTAGGGATATAGATTCTGAAACCCCTACTCTTGAGTTAGTCTCAATAATGAATGAGTTTTCGGAAGTCTTTCCCGATGACCTTCTCGGTATTAATTTTGAAAGGAAAATAAACTTTGGTATTGACCTTCTCTTAAATACGCATCCTTTCTCTATTCCTCCTTATCGTATGGCCCTGAAAAAACTAAAGGAGTTAAAGGAAAAATTGGAAGATTTGTGGATAAGGTGTTTATTATACTGACTATCTCTCCATGGGGTGCTCCGGTGTTGTTTGTTCAAAAGAAAGATGGTTCTCTCTGAATGTATATTGACTATAGACAATTGAATAAGGTTACCATTAAGAATAATCATACAATTCCAAGGATAGATAAATTTGTTTGATAAACTCCAAGGAGAAAGTTACTTCTCTAAGATTGACCTCCAGTCAGGTTATCACCAATTGAGGGTGAAATAAAATGACATTCTGAAGATGACTATTTGAATTCGGTATGATCATTATGAGTTTTTGGTGATGTCGTTTGGCTTGTCTAATTCCCCAGCGACATCTATGGATTTGATGAATAGGTCGTTTAAGTAATACCTTGACATGTTTGTGATCATGTTATCGATGACATCTTGATTTAATCACAGAGTGAGGATGAGCATGTTGAGCATTTGAGTTGTGTTACAAATTCTCAAGGACTGTGAATTGTATGCTAATTTTATCAAGTATGAATTTTGGTTAAGGTCTGTTGCTCTCCTTGGACATATTGTCTCTGGTGAAGGTATTTAAGTCGATCGTCGATCCTAAGAAAACTGAGGCACTTAAGAATTGGCCTAGACCTTTGTCTGCTTCGGATATACACAGTTTCTTCGGTTTGGCCAGTTACTATAGAAGGTTTTGTCACACTCCTTTTTCGCGCACAGCGGCAGAAGGTTTTTCCAATTTAAGTGACGTTAATGAATAGGGATTATTTTTTTATTTCGGAGTCGCCACTTGAAATTGAGTTATGGTGTTCCAAGTCACCTTTTTATTTAATCCCTAATCAAAAGGAAATGACTCTTTAGTTTTGGTCTGCGAACCAGAAATTTGGGTAAGGAATTTTGTTGATCGAGGGGAAGGTATTAGGTATCCCTCGAGTCTCGTGGTTCTAGCACGGTCGCTTTTATTGACTTGTACTTATCTTGATATACTTTTGGATAATTTGTGTCTATATGCCATGGTTTGCTTATTTACTGTTGAACTTTTATTTGGTTTCAAATCGGATGCATAACTGCATTCTCGATCTTGACATTTTAGAGACATAAATGTCTTCTTTGCATCACACTCAATAACCTTATTTTTTATAAGTCACTACCTTAAATTAATAAAAACTAATTATATTAGTGGACAAGGTGCGTCACCGCATCCTTGAGTTTATTTTAATGTCTCAAAAAAGATGTGTAACCACATTCTTAATTGAAACAAATATTTTTTAATTTATTTAAGTGTTCGATCTAACATTAAATGAAAATATGTATTCCTAAAAAAAAAGAAAGTAAAATACTAACTTCTAGAATAATTTTTTTGATCATTTTTCATATGTTTATATTTTTTGTTTGATAAAATAAAA